>RDPX01000043.1:984679-1021098 GCA_003991215.1 Morbakka virulenta | reverse complement strand
GTAATACAAGATTTACCGAATATACCTAAAGAGCTCATGGAGAGATTTACGAAACTAACTTTCGAAAAGCTGGATTGTAAATCACGAATTAAAGAACGATATTTTTCGTATTTGCAAGAAGCATTTTTATCCAGGTTTGTTTCATACCCCACCGTCAATTCAAGAATGTCTAACTGTTGTTGTGGAGTAACTAAAAGCAAATCAGGCCTCAAGGCATCTCCAGTTATAATGCATGGCGATAAGAAGAGCGATAAGATATCAGCATATATTGTACAACCTTCAAGAGATTTGAGAGAACCTGCTAAAAACTGTAATGCTGAGTTGTGTCGCCAAGTATATCGACCTTCCTGAAGGTACGTTTTGCAGCCGGCGACAACATGAAGAAGGGTTTCTGGTTCAAAGGAGCAAGAGGACGATAGACTAAGTTTCCATTTAGATAGATTTTTACGAGTTGCAACGGTGTTATTCAAATAACGAATGGTAAAGCTGAAGATATTTTTGGGCAGCTTACTTTGAACTTCAGACCAAAACTTGTTATATTTTGAAGTGGCGTTGTCAAAGAGAAATGAGAGAATGGTACCTTGAGTAGTAAGATAATAATAATAATAATAATAATAATAAATAATAATAATAGATAAAATATATTAGATAAAATAATAATATATAAAATAATAAAATAATAATAGATAAAATATAGAAGATTTGCGGAAAACCAAGACTTTTAATGGCATACCGCTCTAAACAAATACTCAACATTTACAAATGTAAAGAATTTTTAAAAAAAGGGTTAAGAGGAATGCCGTAGTAGAACTACTTAAAATGAAGCATGACACCATGATGGTAAGAAATCCAAGTTGGTATAGGGGCACATTTAATTAATTTACTGTTGTCTCCTGTAAGACTAATTTAGACTTCCAAAATATGTTAGCTTTTGGTTCTGTGATTTATTACTTACAATAAAACAGGGGTTTGTCAATTCTAAACCTGCTTTTGAACTAAATCATGTCATATATGACAAACAGAAAATAATAAAATAAGAATTTCCATTTCAGGATATGCTATGTATAACAAGTAAGAAAATGAAGGTTATAATTTGTTTCATTCGCATAATACATAACCTAAAAAAGTTTAATGTACATGACAACAAGATTCTAAGCATGAAATGAATTATGTAAACCATAAAAATAATTAATATGACTTATTTGTAATGAAATTTTGCCCTCCTTTCTCTTAGGTAAGAAAAGTTTTCCATAACAATTTCATTAGTTACTCCATGTTTTTATCGTGCTGTTGTCCATGGATAACATTGCCAAGGCATTGAACCTACCCTCAGTCATGGCACTTCTTGGAAAGTTTTTTACTCCTTTTTAAGTTAAGAAATACTTTCTGCCCCAGACGAAGTCATTGAAGCCTTCACCAAAATGTTCAACATTGTTACCAACTTCTTAAAGGTCCTCCCTAAACTATTCTTCAGAATAGATTCCAATAGTGCCAGAGCACCACCACATTACTGAAATTAGGCCCTTTGATAATGGACAGACAATTCAAATCCCAGTTGACCTTGGTCAGTCATAGGATATGCTTATACAGCTTCTTTAAGTCCTGATTGGGAAACGTTTCGGCATATCACATTATCACAATATTACGTTCCTCTCTTAATACCCTAAACTGCTCATTCATTCAGAGCTGTCTATTATTCCTGTTGAATCCAATGTTATTTCTAATTTTATTTAACGCAAGAATGAAATTCTGGATACAGTTCTCAATAAAAGCACAGTCAATGTCAATTTTTTGAAGCTGAGGATACCAAATGTCAAGTGTGATTTAGACCACAATTGTTAGTTGCTGTGATTTCATAAAAAGAAATTTTTAAATTATATCACAACAAGCAAAGGTTAGGAAAGACTGTGTCGGGTGGCTGCGACTACCTAAGCGCTGTAAGAAGAAGAACAAAACGAAGAAGAACAACAACAACAACAAAAGCAAAAACAAGAAGAAGCAGGCAACAAAGAAGATTGAAAAGGTGTATTATGGTGAAAGATTAACAATTCTTGAATAATCGTTTTGTGATTTGTTTGGTACACTTATTTTGGGGTAAAAACTACTAACAACATATTAGTATTGTTAACCTCCCCTCACCCCCACCCTGGGTATCATATCATGAAGAGAAGTTGGGAACAAATTTAATTCATTATTTGCAATACAATCTAACAAACCATATGCTTCTCCCATGGCAACGTGGCCAGGACTCCATTTTGAGGTAATGTGTTCTGCAAGGTTAGTCTGGTGTTGAAGTTATGTTTGTACCACGCGACTTCTAAAACCCCAGCTGGTTTGAGCAACTACAGGCAACCTTTCGCCAACAAACTGTACCAACATTTAAATACTTTTGTTGGAATGGATAAAAAAGACTGAGAATCTAGGAAGGTTCGCAAAGAATATACTCATCTTAGTTATGCTGGACACAGCTGTTGGAGAACTAACTTGAGTTGCTGTGCATAATAAGTTATGGAATATGCATTTGGATGTTCTTGCCTTACTCTACCCTGTACACCACC
Organism: Morbakka virulenta; assembly: GCA_003991215.1. Taxonomy (NCBI): domain Eukaryota; kingdom Metazoa; phylum Cnidaria; class Cubozoa; order Carybdeida; family Carukiidae; genus Morbakka; species Morbakka virulenta. The sequence goes on along the minus strand of RDPX01000043.1, from coordinate 1,018,540 downwards.
TTCATCACAACTCGTGACAGAAGCACCATCATATCATTGACCAATTAATTTCCAGGGATGATCAACATAACGAAAATCGCCCTTGACTTTTACAGTGACTCGCTGGCAATAGTTTGTGGTCTACTATCTCAGTCTATGTTTGCATGTTGGATACACATTGCACTATGTTTGACGTCAAAAGACAAATGGTAAACAGTTGGAAAAATCAATTTCGAACACCAAAGGATTTCAAACCGAAGTGTGATCGACCTACCCTACTTAATGAGGAAATGGTTTGTAAAGTTAAGTTCGCCATGATTGGTACACGCATTTCTGGAGTAGGTATCTCGGGACAGCATGCTACCAAGATTACTGATGGTGTAGTTTTAGCTAACAACAACCTGAAAGAATTTTTTGGAGACCGGGTACCAAATAAAAGTTGAGCAAGAACCGTCTTGAAATCACTGAATTTTTGTAGATAGTTTTACTACTGTATGTAATGTTTTGTTATACTACACTTTGTATATAAATTTGCACTGTGATAAAACCAGGCATCTTGGCTTCATTCAGTCTACAGTCTCGCCGCTGCAATGTAGCTAAAACTTTTGATAAAAACGCCCAGTTAAAATAAAACAACCAGTTGACCTTTTAAAAGTGTTTCTTTATCTCCTACCCCAAGCATTGATGATATTGCAAACTTGAGGCGGCTTTCTTTCCTCTTATGGGATTTGTTTACATGTTACGCGCTACAGCAACATTTTTTTCCAGGCCTGTTCGCCATATTTTACTCTCCATGATTGGACGATATTTTGAAGCGTAAAACCAAAGAAACCTGTCTCTAGATCTATTATATCCGCGGAGTTTGCATTTCATTTCCTGAGCAATTACTAGGGAAATAAATATTGACTAGAGCAGCTGTTTTCTTTTTGTTTTCCAATGCCCAAAGTTAGGCAATAGGAAATAGCTGTTGTTTGAGTTTTATTTTTAGTGCCCTAAAAGCTGTCAAAGCACCTAACTACAATATTTTAATAGTTGGTGAAAAGTTAATTGGTTAAAATGTTTTCACCGATAAGGTATATAATTTTACTACTGGCTTCTGCTTGAATTGCATTTTGGTGTAATTGAATTCCAAAGAACGTTGAATTAAATTTGGTGTATTGTTGCATATTTTTTTTTACTTGACCGTGCGCAAATTATAGCTCATAATGAAAACGTCTGAGGAGCTAGACTTTCACTATTTTATGACGTTCGTCTCGGCGGTGCTGTCAGATAGAGTAATCTGGGTAACACGGTACATTACACAATCGTTTTCCATGTTTGACGTAAGAAACACTTATGCGGTACTCTTGAGAGCTGAAGAAATCATAGATAGATCAGTATTGATCGAAATTAGTCGCATTATCGTTTAGAAGGAAATCACTGAGGATTCAATAACTAGAGTTACTACTTCAAAATTTACAACTTCTAACTTTGAGAAAGGGGTCAGTTATTCTATATACACCCATCTTAAGCTGTTTTCATGCAAGTGGTACTGTTGCGTAAAGTTAGCCTATTGGCTAACTAAGATGGTTGGTCAACAACTGTATTTCATAGTGTGATGAGCCTGTTAGGACTGTGGTTTCCTGACCTGTTGACTATGATATCGTTGTTTTTATGTACGAAAGTAAGGTTTGTATACCACTAGTTACCTTCCTAGGCATTTTTTTTAACGTCTTGCTTGCATCACCTTGCACAGTGTGCTTTTTACTCGATTCAGCAGTGTGGCTGCTTGACACACTACAGCATCCTATTTTCTGTAGTTTCTAGTATTCTGCAATGCCCAATTAAGGAACTGTAAATCCAACTAGCTTATGTACCTCGAAATCTTTTGTTACAGAAACAATGTTGAAAGCGTTTTTCATACTTGTTACTTTCAATGCAATGCAATTTTCTGTAAGAATAATCGAACCTTTTTATATATGTGTTACCTTTTGCTGCCATTCTGCATTGTTGATCCTCGCATTTTTTCGTTGGTACCATTAATTTTTGTATTATTTTTATTCATTCCCTTTAATGGTTATTTTCCCATTAATTGAGGGGTCAAACAGTGGTCACAACAAAAATTTCAATGTGTCATTCAGAAGTTTCTTGGTTTGATGCCACCACTTACGCTAACCAATGGCATTTCGAGAAATTCCATAGTTTTTTCCTGCCAGGTATTCCATCTCCAGAGTCTTTTTTACCAAGCCATCACTCTTGCTTTTACATGTTTATTGCTGCTAACGTGGAATTTAAGTTACAGGAATTCAGATGCAGTTTCATTAGATATCCACGATTGTGTCGGTATATTGTAATGGTCCTTGCACGTCGAAAGGGGAACAATTAAACCATTGAACTTTAAAAGCTGGATTTCAAAAGGAATAAACAATAGGTTAATTTTTTAACTACTTAGCAATTTCACTATTTTTATCCGACGAGAAATTCCAGTAAGTGTTTTCTTATTAACGAAAAGAATGTGTTTTGCAAAAGTAGTATTTCGCACTGCCAGCTTGTGTAAATATTTGCCATTTTTGGCACTGAAGATCGCTCTTTAAACATTTTACTATAGGTGTACCTGGAAATCCAATTATGGTAGAAAAGGAAGAAGACATTTTTGAAATCATTGATATGAAGTATGTCGGCCCCATTGAAAGAGACATTTAATAGATTTGCCTCAGTAATTTTTGTAAAAAAAAGTAATTTTTGTAGACTTTTAAGCAATTTCTTGAACGTTTGCTTCACTTTCTTCTGGTCATTTTTTATGCTGTTTAAAGAAATCTGCGAATGTAATTTTTTTAACTTAATGCAAGTAGTGTAACGTCCTGCACCGGTGTATTTCAGCACTATAACAAAACTTAAGCATTGTACATAACGAAATATACAACATAACCAAACATATTCTGCCACTGCATTAGCTCAGCCTTAATTTTCTTATGTGTGTTACATGTGTACTGTAATTGATACGTTGTTAGCGATAGTCGAATCTTACACACACGATCATAAGTATACAACCAGGTTGTGTTTTATCTGTGATACTCTTCTCTCCACAAATTGTTTTAGATTACTCAGTACTAAAATTTAAAGGATCACGACTAATTTTTGTTTTAATTTTTACGTCATCTACTTTCAAAAACGCTGTCATACTTGTAATCTTAGTTAAACTGTAATAGCGAGACAGCTAATTAGGATGCTTATTGCCAGACAGCTCCATTTCACAACTTACTGAAAGAAAGAGGTTGCTTGACCATCAGAAATAAGGAAAGAGCATAGTAGCCATCATATGAGAATGCAAGTGACTTTAAAAGCATTTTGTCTTTATAAAAGTCGGCATCTGACATTGCATCGGTATCGATTAATTAACAGCTCGAGTTTTCACAGTTGTTTTAATAAGGGCTTAAAAAAGTCAAGTTGATCGGGATTTTTTTCACACTGGTACACTTTGTTTAAAAGTATCTATGTTACATATGCAGAAAGGAAGTAGAAGCCCAGATTCGCCGCAGACGTAGCCCAGAAATTGATTTCAGCAGCCTTGTTGAAGGCACTTACAAAACTGCTGCGTAAGCAAAATAAACAACATTTTTGGAGCTATAAAAATTTTGCCATTGACCCAATCGATGTAATTTGCCAGACTGCTCTAGGTGAGCCCAGAATTCCGAACCATTTCCTAAAACTGAAATAAAGAAAAACTGTCACCTGACGTTTATGACAAAATTAGGTCAACTGGATACCAGCTCCCCAAAATGTACGCCCTCCCCAAAACTCATAAGTACGGTGGTGTTGCCATGAGGCCAATTTTATCAGTGATTGACTCTTCCCAGCAACAGTTGGCAAAATGGCTTGCGCTACTTTTTTAACTATTGCTAGAAAAATACCCTAGTTTCTGTATTAAGGACTCTTACATCAGCAAAATTCAAAAGTGCTCTACAGGTCAACAAATTTTCTCCTGTGTTTCCTTGATATCAGGTCTACTTATTTACCAATAAATGAGGTCATTAGAATTTGCTGAAAACGACTAAAACACGGAAACATTGAATTACCATGTACATTCCGGAAATTGCTTTTGTAGAATTCATGTATATATTTATTAATACATATTTATTATATATATATATATATATATATATATATATATTTATATATATATATTGATAAAGGACGCATACTATTAATCATTGTTTACGTTCTCGGGGGTGAAATTATTCGAAGGCAAATGGTTCCTTTGTCATTTCAAGCTGCGTTATTCTTTAACCATGATTAGGATACCCAAAATTTGATGCTATCAGGAAGATATTGCACAGAAAATAGCAAGTTGTCCCGGGACAAAAGAGTTTATATGGCACTATGTCTCATACGTTCTTATCCATACAATTGCCACTTATTGTTACTTGTTACACTTGTCTGCGCTATTTTTGAAGTTTAACATGTAATGAACTAATTGTATAAACCAACAGACATATAGTTTGCATTGAATTCGAAAATCGATCTCAGTTCACCCAATTATACCAGTTGTTTGAAAATAAGCACATACCAGAAACTCGTATTCTGTGATCTGTTTGAAAGTGAATAAAACGTAACAGCGTATTCTGGATAGATTTATTAACAAGAGATTTACTGAATGGTAAATTGCATATCAAAGAGAATAAAGCACACAAAAGAAGCTTTTGATGGATGAACTGTCACTTTATGGGCTTTATGATTGTGGTGAACAGAACCCACATCCCTCCTCAGGCAACAGCTGCAGTCAGACAGAAAGTTGACAGCTCATAGACCATGCAATCGCCCCCTTCCCCCCCCCCCATCATAGGGATATCTCCCTGTTCTTCACTGACGTCTTAACACTTCTCTGAATAATATTCCGGTTGAGATCGAAGAAAGTGCACTTTCCTGACATGCGCGCACCAGCGAGACGAGACGAGAATTTTCCTTAAACGCATTACCCTCCTCACACTGAAGACTTCTGTGATTGCCTAAAATACAAAAATAGATTAAACGAACAAAAACGAAAGCTGATAAAAATAATAGCATAGTACTTTGCAGCTTTGTACTGAGTATTCACTGAGTCATTTTTTCATATGACCACTGGGGCGGCTGCAGGGGTTAAAAGGAAGTCATCTGCGTGTTAACAATGGTAGAAACCTACAAACCGAAACTAAATTTTATCAGATAAAGCAAAAAGCTGACTCAGTCATGATTCTTTACAACCCTGCTCTGTACTTTTACGATGTTATTTTTAGACTTGACCGTAAAAGTAGCCTATCGAGCCAAAGGGTGGATCATGTTCTCCCGTTCTCAAAGACAGAAACCTCCAATCTAAATATAGAGAATCGGGCAGCGTAAAAAACGGAAATATAAGTCTTATTTTCTTGTACAATTGATTGAAAAACAACATCTTGACTTCCAATTGTTTCTACCATGGCCTGTCAGACTGGTGTCTCTTCTATTTGGAGACAATTTTGAAAAGATGAAAAGTTGCGTCGCATTTGAATGGTTCCAGAAAGTAAAAAACTAAGAGAAAAGCTTGCTTTTGAAGTTGTGGGCACTGGTGTGCATCTGTGCAAAGAAAGCCCATTTCATCACATAAACCTCTCACATAAAATGACGTTAAAACCAAAAAAAGAATTACCTTCTTGATGATTTTTTATACCAAAACCTGCTTTATTTCTTTAATAATCTCAGTCAGGTGAGCAGATAACTTTCTAATGATTCACTATGGGACTTCATTCTTGATAATCTGACAATATTTCGGACTTTCAGATATATATTTTTCAGGAGGGTTACGCGAAGCTAAAATTATATATTTAAATAACTAATTAATTGCACTGTTCAGCTCAGATAAATATAGTTGAAATATCCACTACTTACAATAACGTACTAAATAAATAAATTCCTAATACCAAATAGCTTTTCTCGTTCTTGTGATGTCCTAATAGGTTTCCACACTTTTTCCTCTCACTTTTTAAATGTTTTCTTTTGCTCTTTCCCTATGATTCTAGTCATTGTTTGAATTAGCCTGAAATAAGTCATCCTAAGCGTATAGTTTTTATTTTGTACATAGTAATTCAGTCCGTGTCAATGTGAAGAATGGAGGGTTGCATTGATAACAGTGATGGATATTTCATATTGAAGCATTGCACTTCCTTTGAATATTTTTTAAGTAAATAAATTAAAAAATTATTAATAATAATAATAATAATAAACGTATTAGCGCAAAAAGAATATAAAAGAAGACACAAAGGCGTTGCTAGAAGGATTCACTGGAACTTGTGCAAGAAGAACAGTTTAGAACACAAAGAGAAGTGGTATGAACATCCACCGTAAAATTTTGGGGGGACATCAATATACAATGCGATAATGCAATTGAGGCAAGAAGGCCAGACATTGTATTAATTGATGACAAAGAAAATACTTGCATCAGCATTGATATCGCTGTATCAGCTGAGAAAAGAATAGAGGAGAAAGAAAAATAGAAGGTAGAGAAATACCAAGATTTTAAAAGAGAAGCAGGAAGGCGCTGGGGCTTACATAAAGTGCAGGTGGTACCTGTTATGATAGGAGCTCTGGCGAGTGTTAGCAAAGGGTTTTAAGAATGGGTTCAAAAACTGGAGATTGAGCATAATATTGTGGATATGGAGAAAACGACCTCATTAGGAACAGAAAGGATAATAAAAAGAGTACTATAAATGTAATAAGTGGAGGAATGAACCCTATTAGCCCTAGGTCATTAGTTATGACTCGCTTATTAAGGAGATATGACGGCAATAACAGCTAGACAATAAAAGTTTTCAAATAATATTATTACTAATAATTTTACAAACATGTAAAGTTAAACCAATAAAAATTAAGTAAAGTTCAACAGTGATGCCAGTCAACTGAAAATACACATAATGAAATTTATAGTTAGGGGAAGTTCACTTGTTATGACTCGTGCTCCTTTGCGTCAAGAAACAGACAAGTAAATTGTGAACACCTATTTCAACAGTGCAGAAAAAACACGGTCTCATGATTAAAAACTAATTGGGAGCATCAATTCACATTGTTGAGGTATTTGAAGCTATGAAGAGTTAAGACATGCTCTTTCCACTCCTTCCTGAAATTCAGACAATAATAAAGAGGGGAAAAGATTGAGTGTGTTGAAGGATTGTGGCAGGTTTGATAAACAGAGCCAATTAGAAAGTGGGTGTGTAACATGCTGCTTGAGGTGGGCGAGTGGGTAATGGATTATGTAAGGTCAATGATAAAAAGTCTATTCAAAAATAGGCAGAAACAGTTCAAAGACTTTCTTTATAACGGCTACACTTGTGAAGTTAGAATATGAGGTGTAACACAGAGTTCTATTGAAAAACCTTGCAAACGGGTGTTACGTATACAAGAATAGCTATACACAGAAGACTGAAGAAAAGCTGAAGCAACAACGGAGACTTGCAAAGAAGCTGTTGCATTTTCGGAAACCCACTGCACACGAGAATTTCAATATTGCTTTTCCTATTTCCATGGATCAATTTCTCATTTCAAGAGTTTAAGTAATTAATTGCCTTATTGTATAAATTTTTCATCTGACAATTTGTTTTATGGCAGAATGATTTTAACCTTGCACTGGAAAGGATATTAAGAAACTGGAGCTTTTCTAGATTATTTGTTGAGGGGTGCTCCGAGTGGAATCCTTTGCAGAGCACAATAAATTAAACATCTTGGGCTCTTGCAAGTTAAATATTTTTGACCACGGCTTCAAAATGCTGAAAACTTTTGCCCTATTATGCTCCGAAAATTAGCCTCTACCTGCTGCTGACGAAGAATGGATAAGCGTCTGCCTGTTTTGTTCTGTTTCAGGAAATTTCAAACTAAACAATTTGCAAAAGGTTAATACGCCAACCTGTTTTTCTTTGTTTTTCAGCTCTCGGTAAATGTTTTTTGTGACATTCATATTTGATGATATGGACCTTTGCTGCTTCTTTGAAGTCATTACTGTCATTTTAATTGATAATGACATGCAGTTTTGGTAAACGTTGTTCTCCAGAAATAAATTCTCCTGTATTGGACTTGGCACAACTGCTGCTGAAACCAGGAAGCAGTAAATTACTATAATTAAATCAGGATACAATCAAGCAGGTCAATGTGTGCCTAAATGTAGAGGTAACGGCAGGAAAATCCGGACTGATGGTAACGGACTGTAAAGAACGTGGGTACTCAATGCGTGGGGAAAGTTGTAACCCAATATAAAAGCTGTTTGAGGGGAACAGTTGTATCCTGTCGGCCAGGTTTTCTTTTCTTACAAAGAACCAGTGCATTGTTGCCATGGCCTTTTTTGAGACCGAGAGATTGTAGACTAATCACGTTGTCTTATCACGTTGAAGTATGCAAGCCAATAAAGAAATTGCTCCATCAACTAAACAGATATGCTTTCTTTTTATGTGGTTTCAGCTGTTGGAAGAATGTTGTGTTGAGGATTCATCACCATAGCGTTTCGAGCCACGACTCGAGCCATTTTTTTTGCATTATCATTTACTTCCTTAAGACCTTTGCCGGAAACTCTTGGACTAAGTGGACAGTAATCTTGAATGTGGTCGAGCGATTCAATCCGATCACCACAAGGACATTCTGCTGACTGCCTCAGACCCCACCGTAGCATGTTGTCACCAGTTCTCCCAACTTTAGTTCTGGCTGGGTTTCGAGTGACCCAGTCTCTACGAGTTAAGTCTATGCCGATCGGGAGAGACTAACTGATGTTGGGTAACGCCTCGTTAGTACTGGCGTTCTTGTCTCTCCATGGCGCAAGACGGTAGTTACTTGGCTGCATTCTTCGAAGACCGGTAGTAGTGACGAAGCTCCGACGAGAAGTAAGACGGGATGGGACAGGAACGTGTCCATATAAGGGGTGGCGTACGTTCTTCAGCTGCTTGTCTCTCTTTAATTTCGTGACAGCTTCTCGACAAACTTCGGGAGGTGGAATACCAGCCAACCGGTAGAAATATTGTAAATTCGCTGCATTAAGCGTGCCGGTGATTGTTCTGCACACTCTATTGAGCTGAGCGTCGCCTTTCTGAGCGTTTGCCGATCTGGACACCACATCTGCGCAGTACTCAGCTGCACTGTAGCACACAGCCTTTGCAGTTTGTCTCAGAGTGTGAGGATCAGGACCCCAAGAGGAATTTAGAAGATGGTCGAGCAAGTGCTTCCTGGTTGACAGTTTACTCTTGAGTTGGTGGTGTGCTCTTTGGACGATAACGTTATGTCCAACGTCACTCCAAGAAATACAGAAGATGCCGTATATTCTAATTCTTTCCCTTCCCAAGTGATGTTCAAAGGACTACTAACTCTATGGTTATTTAAGTGAATAGCACAGACATAGATTTTCCCGGAGTTAAAATTGAGAAACCATTCTCTGTAGTACTGAGATATTTATTTCTAGTGCACCATTAAGCCTTCTTTCGATGGTGTTGAAATATTTCGATTGAGTCGCCAGACACAGATCATCTGCTTAGATGAATCGACTGATGTATCTGAACGAAGGTTGATCATTCACATAAACGTTAAAGAGAAGAGGGGCGAGTGCAGAGGGTCGGAGGAAGCCTTTCTCCTGCTTTCCCCAACGGCGTCGTTTTCTGTCGATCTCGACATAAAACATGCAATTAGAGAGCAAGAAGCCAATCTTGTTCACGATGATCACGGTGCTTCGGATCATTTTGGCGACCTTAAGCATCAGTGAGCGGTGGTTAACTGTGCCGTATGGTGCAGTGAGATCCACGAACACAGCTCCTGTAACCTCCCCGCTCTCAAGCCCAGCTTCGACGTACTGAGGCAGGTTGAGAACCGACACGAAAGCCTGATTGTTATGTCTAGGTTGTCTTTGACAGTAGGTGTTACTCTCGTAACAATCAGGCTCTCATATGTCTTAAACAGGTTGGCCAGAAGTGATGTTAGTCGGTAACGCTTTGCCAGTGCAGGACCTTTCTCTGGCTTCAATAATGCAACCACCTTGGGTTTGCAACAGATCTTAGGAATGGTGGAATTGATTGCACAGTTGTTGTACAGGACACGAAGCCAGTTGCACGTCTTGGGGCCAAAGTGCTTTATCACCTCTGTGCTTATTCCGTCGATTACGGTTGCATTGCCTAGTTTGAGGTGTTTAAGATCCTGGGTAAGCTCTTTGCCAGTGGATGGGAAGAACATGTCATCACATTCTGCCATTACGCGAGCCATATATCCCTCCATCTTCTTCGTATAGCTTCGTTAGCGGTTTTATAGCTTATCATTTAGAAGATGTCGAGTAGCAATTGCATTTGGTGTCACAGCAGCAGTTCTTTGTGGTGGCTTGCTTACAGTATTCAGCATTCTTATTGTCTTCCATGTGTGTTCTAGATCTAGTTGCATTGGCGACCTGGGTTTATAACCTTCATAACGCTGAGAGGTAACATGGACAAAAACAAAACACAGTGCATTTTTAGTCAACAATAAGCAAAGAACCTTGTAGAAAGACCTGAGACTTATCCGAACCTTGTACAAGAAATAGATAGCAGCAATAAGACATGACGGAGAAAAATGATGATGAACTAATTTCAAATGATGTGTCTATCAGTGGTGAGTACTCTCGCCACGTCAATTTGTAATATTCTGTATGCTGAAACGAAGATAAGATACGTCAAAGATTTAAAGGGAATCAACTTTGAAAAGAAAACATCAGCAATATCAGTTATGCAGATGATACTACTTCGCAGAACAAGTTTGGAAGATTTAATTATTACATAAGATGAAAGCGGAAAAAATAGTCTTTGTATCAACTGCGTATCTAAATATTCACATAGTCATTTCGAACCGGATACAGATTCTGAGTCGTAAACTTGTATTTAGAGAAAATTCAATAAGCTGGCCAACTATATAGATACCTTGGGGGTGAAATAACTGCTGATGCAAAGTACAATACCGGTATAAGGACAAGAACCGCACTTGACAAAATATCTTTTAGAGACATTGGAAATCAATAATGATGATAATAACAAAGCTCAAGCTAAGTTTTAATACAATGCTAGGGTTTGTGAAAACTTACTCCTGGTCGTTTTTTTAATTTGGATCATTGACATCGTACAAAGAACTGATGCAATAAAATTACTGAACGAAGGACAACAAAAATGGGCTGCACATGGTAACACTGCTACTAAAGAACACGAGATTAACTAGGGAAACTAAAACAAAGAGAACTAACCATAAATATAGTAGTATTGTACATAGAAGAGGCTGTTCAAGTCATATCCCCTGTAATTACTACTTAAAAGAAAAACATATCACTAAACCAATAAGAATTCACTACTTTGAATACTGTGCAAAGAATACCAAATCATTTGTACTAGAATAACAATATGTAGACAATATTAACCTGATAAAGAAAATAGGAGCAATAGGTGCAAAGTAAACAAGAAGAAAAAATGTATACCATCTTCTTATAATTATTATACCTACAGTTAAATAAAAGGTAAGAGAGGATAAAAAAATTTGAACTTTTTTTAACTTGCTTAAGCACCATCGAATTTTTCTTATGCAAAAAATTAACCACTTATGCATACTTATACGTAATTAAGGATTATGATCCAGAAATTCTGACGTTAAGGCCATACCTTTTTGCTTAATCAAAAATTTACGTAAAAAATTACGAAGTATAAACCAGGCTTTAGGTAAAACGTTTATAATAATGGTCTACAGAAACTACGGGAGAAACCAAAATATAACCAAAATTTAACCAATATGTAACCAAAATGAACCCAAAATGTAGCCAAAATATAATCAAAATGTAACCAAAAAAATTTAACTTTTCAGTGTGTGGGCAAACTCATCATTACTGTGCGTGGTTTTCCGCTTTAATCGACAATTCTGGAGGTAATTAGCAGGGGGCGCTAAAATAACTTTTTCACGTCCTGATAATTGCTAGATCTTCAAAAGACAAAGCTGCAAATAGCTCTTAAGCCTCACCCGGTAAAGGCTTCTGAATCAAAAAAGTACAAAATTTCATTGGCCATTGTAGCCTATCCGCCGCTACCTTAAAATTAAAAAAAAAACTTTTTATGTCTCATTCTTTAAATCTTGGAATACGTCTCAGTGCTGCACCTACTTCAAATTGGGATGGTTCATCATTAATCTGTGCTCTAGTAGTTCTAGTCCTACTTGCTTCAATCTCCAGGCTCTTCATCTCAACTTCCTTTCTTATTTGAAAATCCAACTCTTTTTCTCCCAGACTCGCTCCTAATTGTTACAATAATGGTGTATGGATACTATCGGAGAAACCAAAATGCAACAAAAAAATCTAACAATCGTGACCAACTCGTTTTATTTAATAAAATAAAAACATCAATATTGAATCTACGAGTATAACTACATATATATATATATATATATATATATGAATTCCCTGCTAAGATCTCTCATCATAGGGTGTCTTGGTGCGTCCCTACGGTGAGAGTGAACTCTCTAGTCGCACCTTCATGCCACGTTAATGTGGGTTTTCCTTCGGGGACATGGAGCAGAGTGGACATGACATCAGTCATGACAAAAGCGCCACGGGCGCGAGTGACCGGTACGATATCAAAACTAGTTCTCGACATCCTTACTCGAGAGGAGTTCCAGACTAGACTGGACCGGCCGGAGAACCGTTGAACCTCCTAGGAGAAGGAAAACTCTGATTCCAAACCAGGGCAGATGGAGCTCTTGAGCATGTGCAGCACTGCAATCGTCTAAGGGAAGAAACCCTGACAGAAAATTAATTCCTTTCAGTCTTGAAGGTTGGGCATTGGGTCAGTCACCCAATCCCGGAAAAAAGGCTGAATACAGAAACCACAAGCACTCAAACGAATCCACAACTCCTTGAAGAGGCAATGGTTCCTGACCTCTAAAGGGAAGGAAACATGACTCGCTTGAGTGAAATCCGGGAGGAAGCTCAAGAGCGGATTACATCACTTGTCAATCCAAGGCCCAAATTCGTCATTGGTAACTGGGATGTCAGAAGCATGTACGCCACTGGAAAAGCCGCTCAGATTGCCAGGGAGATGCATAAAGCACATATCGAAATTCTAAGGATCAGTGAGAGTAGATGGACTGGTTCTGGTAAGACAAAACTCACTACTGGCGAGACCGTCCTCTACTCAGGTAGGGACGATGATGTCCACGTGTTGGGAGTTGTCATCATGATGTCCGAACGTGCAACTGCAGCTTTCATAGACCAGTCGCCAGTCGCCAGTCATCAATAGGATTATAAAAGCAAGATTCTTCTCCAAACACATCAAGATGACAGTTAGTCATGCGTACTCACCAACCAATAAGGCTGATGACGGTCACAAAGATAACTTTCGTGAAATGCTTATTGAGACTGTGGAACAAACAAATAAACATGACATACTAGTTATAACAGGAGACTTCAATTCCAACGTCGGTAGTGATCCATCATTATAAAGTGATGGGAAGTCATGGTACAGAAGAACGGAATGAGAATGGCGAGAGACTGTTAATTTTGCACCTTGAATGAACTAGTTATCACAGGAACACTCTTCACAAGAGGGCCCACAAAGTAACATGGCTGTCACCAGACGGTAACACAACAAACCAGATCCACCACACTCTAATGAGAAGAAAATTCAGATAATCAACCCTAGACACCAGAGCCTGAAGGGGTGCAGATATAGGCAGCGACCACTACCTGGTGAAGACCACCATCAGATTGAAACTGAAGAAAGTACCAAAGAATGAACAAAGGCGGAGTGGATACGACACCGATAAACTGAAGAAAGAAGAAATCAGGAGACACTTCTGCCTGAAACTAAGCAACACGTTCCAAGCGATAGAGATTAAGGTACCACATCTGCAAGAAGACAGTGACGCCATTGAAACACTAAATGTCAGGATTGAGAAAACATGCAAGGACACTAGAAAAGAGGTGTCAAGGCACCAGAAGAAGAAAGCCAAACCCTTGATCCGTCAGGAAGCCTGGGAGCTTATTGACCAGATGAAAGAGATGCAACTCAAGATCGAAGGAATTAGATCAGAGAGACCGAAGAAGGGACACAGAACAGAATACAAAGAAAAGGACAAAGAGGTTAAGAGATAGATCAAAAGAGATAAGAAAGAGTGGCTGGAGAGCTTCGAAAAATGCCAGCACATGAAGACTTTTTATGGTCTGACTAAATTACTTTATAAAAAAAGACCACGACAAAGTGATACCATCAAGAATAAGAATGGGAACACATCACCAACAGCGAAGGAAGGAGCATTTCAGTGAGAACCTCTACCGTGACGAACCGAGAAATCCTGTAACAGAGGAAGATACGGAAGAATTTGATATCTTTTACATCAGAACAGACCACCACACTTTCAGACGTCCGAAACGCCATAAGGAAGCTGAAGAATGGCAAAGTGGCTGGGGAAGATCTCATACAGGCGGAGCTGTTAAAATCAGACATCGACTTCACAGCAGGGAAGGTGAAACAAGTCTTAGATGAAGTCTGGAGACAGGAGAGGATACCAAAAAGATGGAGGAGAGGCCTCATACTCAAGCTACCAAAGAAGGGAGACCTGAAGAACTGTAAGAACTGGCGTTGCATTACACTGCTCCCAGTCGTTAGCAAAATACTAGAACGAATCCTAGTCGGCAGGAATAAAAGAGTTGTCTAGACACCAGACTGAGGAAGGAACAGGCAAGCTACAGAACAAGGCGAAGCACCACTGACCACATCTTCATTTTGCGAAACATCATTGAGCAGTCCAACAAATGGCATACTCCACTGTATATCAACGTTAATCCACGATGGTCGAAGAATAACAAATTTGAAAAATTCATATCTTGTATTGTTCCAACTTGTCAGCAAACGGCGATCGCAAATCGAAATCCACCTATTAAATTAATTAAAAAGATAATCCTCCAATGAAACCTACCCGTTTGGCTTCGATCAAGACAACAACTGTATCACTTCACTTTCCTAAATACATCCAGATTGTAAACATGAGCGTCGATTAGAATGTCTAGGACCTCTCTTGAATAAAACAAAAAAACTTCTGTTTTCATTTTCGACTGTCTCCACAGCTTCTTGAGTGAAAAACCTCATTCATGTTGCATAGCTCTTGTTTCAGCTCCTACTTGTTCTGGTAATTTTCAGTCCCGTGGTAGTAATTACGGTGTTCCCCTTTTCAGAGGTTACAGAGTTAATTTTAATACGCTGTGTCCAATTTCTGGCAGCTCAACATATTCTACTTTACACTAACTAAACCTAGATACAAAATAACAAAGGCTTTAAAATGACGTAAACTATACAATGATAAAATGTAAGGGGTGTTTATTATAGAGACGTGGAGGTCTGGATAAGAGGATTTAAAAAAAGTAAATTCCTGAGGTCTCTACCAAATACAGAGCCTGACATAAGTACAAAAAAAGATTCTTGAATTTGACCCGTGTCATCATCCAAAGTATTTTAGAAAGTAGAAGAGTAAAGGACAATAGAAAGACAATATATAACAAATAACTATATAAGAGAAGGGAATAACAACAGTGAACCAGAACGAAAAGAGGACGAAGATTAAATTAGACACTATTCCTCAATGCAAGAGTAGCTTGTTCAGAAGGCTGGTTAACTCTTTCTATGAGGAATCTAGTTTTCGAATTTAATACCTACACCTGCAGCAACACAATACCGTTAGATGGTCGCTGACACTAAGATTAACCATGATACCTGCTAATGGATATTTAAAACCTTAGATTGTATCGCAAGATAATTGTTTTTATTTTTCATCTTGAAATGCCAGAAAATGTCCTTCCAATGTTGATTACACTTTACTAATAACATCTTCCCCATTTATTTAGCTGCAGAAATGGAGAATATTGTCTAAAATAAATGGAAACTTCCTTAAAAAGGTGCAGACGCCTATTGTTCAAATTCTTTTTCTCCTTATATTTTCTTTACAAAGTCAATAAACAACTATCTTTCTGTTACGTGGTGAAACTGGTTCGAAGGTCTTTTATAAAGATGGTGGTTTACTGTGAAAACACAGGGCAATTCTTGACTGGGAAAGCATTTTATTTATTGTTTAAGCTCGTGCTTGGTGTAAAAATTAACGTACCATGCAGTTATTTATTATATTACATTTTAAGAAACAAGTTTTTAACTGATAAAACGTATCCTGTTTAAATACAAATACAAATAGACTTAACCTTCAAATACTAAAATAACTGTACAGTAGGTACCTGTATTTAGTGAAAAATTTATTTTCTTAGAGATGACTTGAGTAAACTACTGTTAGAATTAGCCCAGAATTGTTTTCAAAAATATGGCAGCCCTGATTTAAAGTTAGAAACGTGGTTTTACAAGAGTTTAACCATAATTCTCGGATTTTATCATATTACTGTATTTGTATTGACATTTAACATTGATTCTTATTTATTCATTCTGATTACTAATGCTTTTTTCTTTACCATTCCTTGTTTTTTCCTCAACACACTCCAAATCAGAACGTGAAAAGCGAATTATCTTAACACNTCAAATACTATTTATCTAATTAGTATTGAACAAAGCTAGCCTTCGGCTTTCCTTTTCTTGAAAAATCACCTTGTATTCTCTCTCCCAAAAGTTTCACTTTGAGTTTGTTGTTTGTGGCTAAAATAACTGTACAGTAGGTACCTGTATTTAGTGAAAAATTTATTTTCTTAGAGATGACTTGAGTAAACTACTGTTAGAATTAGCCCAGAATTGTTTTCAAAAATATGGCAGCCCTGATTTAAAGTTAGAAACTTGGTTTTACAAGAGTTTAACCATAATTCTCGGATTTTATCATATTACTGTATTTGTATTGACATTTAACATTGATTCTTATTTATTCATTCTGATTACTAATGCTTTTTTCTTTACCATTCCTTGTTTTTTCCTCAACACACTCCAAATCAGAACGTGAAAAGCGAATTATCTTAACACTTTGATGACTTCCGGCAATGTAGTAATCTGTATAAATTATGCACTACCCTTTTAAAAACAAGTGAGAAGCAAGTTTCAAAAGAATACTTGTATCAGTAGAAGTTAACAGACTTAAAATTCGACCAATTTTTGAAATCAAAATATCAATACGAATCCATTAGTTACCGGGGTACTTCTATCTTAAAGATATATTACTAAACTGAAAATTTTAATGCATCTTGAATAATGCGAAAATGGTCACATCTTTATTTGGGCTGCTTGTAGTTGTAAACATTTTTTTCGAAAAAAAAAACAGGGTATTAATTCTAATTAATGTCCCTTTTCTTTTTAATGCCTTTCTCTAATTAATACCCTCGTTTAGAGCCTTGAGTGAAATAAAAGCCCCCTCTATTTAACACCTTTTAGTTGATGTTCCCTCCATTTTAGGCCACTTCCTTAACGTGCATTTGTTGGAATAACAATTGAACACATCTGAACAGAGCAACTGAAAACAGAGTATTTCAGGCATGACTTTCTATTTACATGTCATATAAATCTAGGAAATTTCCTGAACACACGTTGGTGCCATCCATTCATTACGTTCGCATGAAATTGGCCATTTTTCGACCCCTTTCCCCGCTTGTTCGCACCTGTTCGCAGGCATGTACCCCCCTTCTTCCATGCGAATATACGTTATACGTTTATGGACCGTCGTAGGTATTTGCTATTTCGATAAATGAGTTAAAAATCATATCATTGATTTTTATTTTATAGAAGCTCACGTGCTTGAATTCAAAACGTAAAAAATTGACGCCGAGCTATTGTTGTGAGAAATGAAAGCAATTATAATTAGATACAAGCCGAACATAAACGAAAGTAATTCCGTATAAACAAACAATAACTGTGTAAAAATAGATCAAAATAATTTCACCTGCACACCTGTCTTTTGCTGTCACTACAACTGTAAGCAAATTTTTTTTTATGTGAACGTTCTCACCTTCTGAAACCCACCCCTCCCTGTTCGTTTTCTTTCTCTTTTTAGGTTCCCCCTCCCTTCAGTGTGAACATAATAAATGGATGGCCCCGTTTCTTCTAGTGTTTTAATTCTCAAGTTTGAAGTTTTTGGTTGTCATTAACTTTCTCTAATAAGATTTGAGCAGTTTGTGCATTACTCGCGTAGGCTTTGTACTTGCATTGAACTACCAATCTAACTTATCTTTTTCTTCAGCCGGTTACTACTCTTTCTGACACATTTTCGTTATCATCCTTCAAAAATTGATAGATTAGGCTCGATATCTAAACAGGTACATGACCAAACAATTTTTCGACATAAAGTCCTCCTCTGATTATTTTGCAGTGAAGCCCCCTAAAAATTGGTCATATTCTATCGTTTCAGGAGAGGAATCGTGACACAGACAGTAGGAACATGAAATCTGTATCGCGTAGAATGGTATTACAGTAAAATATTGACTCGTGGAAAGAAATTGAGTGAGAGATGATCCTTAAAAGAATGTACAATTACAACCGCGGTGAATGGTAGTGACGATGATCAAATATCTTCTCTAAAAGAAGGAAAGCCTTGTCATCCAGAACGAAAATAACTGGAGTGCAATTGAAAATGGTAATTAATCCTACGAAATTGATAGAAATCAGAGGATTCATTAAAGATCTCTGATTCCGACAGGGAGAAAACAATGGAGATGATCTGTCATAGAGAAATACAACGAAGAGGATATGATCGGTATTGAATTTTATTGTCATATGATGTAATTCTTTTTGAAAAAAACTTTAGAACGAATTGGGAAGTGGAAGGCCAGCTCTTGTGAGTAAAGCCTCTCCTCTAGAGAGTCAAAATCTTATGAACACCCCTGGTGTTAATTAGAATGATTACCGTATAGAAAAAGTCATTTAAAAAGCAACGTGCATGACGAGGAGCTGAGTGATCCTTTGCTCCTACTATCGTTAAAAAATTCATCTGATGTTGTGATGGCATTGGGCATAAACCATAAACAAGGTTGCTGTTAAGTAATTTGCTGTTCCTTTTTCTGGACTGAGTATGAAAAAATTTTAACATTGCATTAAAAAATATTTGTTGGCAACCATCTAATCTAACTACCCTAGTCGTCTGAATACCTGTGTGTCTTTCTAGCGTTAAGTGCCTCATTTTTCAACTTTAAGCAAAAGTGAATGGAAGTGAGGTCACTTTGATAGCCAAACGATTCAACTGTCGCAAAGTATGAAAATGAGAATGTGGAATTTTAGAGGTCTCTTTCAAACAACGCCCTTCTTGAGATAAAGTTAATTTCAAAGAGGTCAATTTTAAACAACACCTTGTGTGGCAAGGTTAATTTCAAAGAGGTAGACCCTTTGGCACAGTTTAGCTCTTCCAAGTGGTTTTTTAACTGGTGTTAGGAATTTACTGAGGGTTAACTTGGCAAGCATATTTTCTGGCATACGGAGTAGGTATCCTTGGCAGCTCAGTCTCCTTCTTCTGATTTGTACACTCCATTTATTACTAGCTGGTATTTTGCACAGGTCTTTGTTGTTGATTATCTTTGGTCATTTGGTGTTTAATAGCCTTCTTAGGAGCGTTCTTTGAAAATAGGTTAATTCTTTGTTCTTCTTTCCTGTAAGTCTTTACAGTTTACTGTTATATAAGAAGATATTGATAACGAAGAGTTCTGAGTTTCAAGTGCTGATTTAAGTCACTCATGAAGGCGTGCTCAAATTTATTGTAGCTATTGATGACTAGGCCTTTTCTTGTTTTGATATCTATAGTGGTATCCAGTAGGCTGCAGAGGTATTCGCAATTTTTCCATTGGTTTCTGTCACTTTCTCTCTTTTGATCTTGTAAATTTCTGTTTTTCCTTTGTTTACATCCAAATTCCTCTTCTTTATCTTGTCTGGTATTTTTTCTCTCTGTTGTTTGTTTTATGTTCTACATTAGAAACCCAACCTGGCTCACCAACATATTGTCAATCGACTGTTAAATATGTATCCCTGGATATGGCATAATTATGTTTCTTGTTTGATTCAAGTATTCTCTCTTCTTCGGATTCGTAGGTAAGGACAAAAGAATTTTCCATATCAGTATTATCTATTTCGTCTTTTAGTGTTTGTGCTAGATGTAGTGTGAACATTATGGAGGACATCCAGTCTCCTTGAGGTGCACCAATATTGGTCTTAAACATCTTGCCCAGATATAATTTGTATCCTATCTGTAGTTGCAATTCCTTGATCATAACTTTACTTGTGTGCTGTTCTCCAAGGTCCAAGATTTTTGTTAGATCCTTTATTAGACTATTCCTGCTGACGGTATAAAATGATTTTGGCACATCTAGCATGAGGATGAAGGTGGTATAATCCATTGATGCTTTTTCAGCTAAACATTTGAAGATGAAAACATGCTCACTTGTTGACCTTAGTGCTTGCTATGGGGATTGTGTGACTAGGATTTTCTGTTGAAACCTATCATATATTCCAAAAATCATACAAATTTGTAAGATCTTTCCTAAATTTGACAGAAGTATGATGAAGCTGAGAATTTCTGACTGTCCTTGTGGCTTACCTGGTTTTGGTAGTGGGGTAGAGATGCCTTCCTCTACCTTCTGTGGATATTGACCAGTTTCTGCTATGTTATTTAGATGTTTTGTTATTCCTGTCACTATTTCTTGTAGCCATTTCCATCAGTTCGGCGTTTAAGTTGTCTATGTCTGGACTCTTGTTACTTTTGAGCGACTGAATGGCACTATGAATCTTTATAGTATTGAGAGATGACTGCAAATGTGTTGGTTCAACATCTATTTTCTCCTCCCCCTTTTTAAAGAACATTAACGTGAAGTGGCTTTTATTATATCCACTTGTTCCTTGCTGGTTATTACTTTACCATATTTCGCATTTCCCATTATTTTATTTGGTTCTGTTATTCTTTATTTTTATTTCTTTGTACATTCTTCTCGAGTCTCCCTTGCTGTTTCCCATGTTTTGTATCAGCTCTTCAATTTTGATTTCTTGGCTTCTTTTTATTTCAGCTTTGATTTCTTTCATTATTTTCTTTCTCCCCCTTACCAGTTCTTTCCTCTATTGTTATTTTTTGGTCCATCCATTTTCAACTTGATGGCTTTATGTTTTTCCAATGGCATTTAAATGTTTTCGATGTTGTTTCCTTAACTAGACCTTTTGATACCTAGTACTTCTCTCACTGCTTCTAGCATAATTCTTTTATGTTATTCCAAATATTATTAACCTCTTTGCTTTTCATTTTTTCAATCGTGGTTTCTTGAAACCTTCCCCTCATCTCTTCATCCTTAAGATCTTCTGTATTAATGGTTCTTGTAGTATTTGTCTTCTTCGGATAATACCATTCTAACCTGAGTCTTGTTTCCACTACCTTGTGGCACCTATCCGTTTTTATTCCGCTATAGGAACTGGAGTCTTGGACAAGCATTCTTTGTCCATTTCTGAGTATGATTTAATATTTCTTATTTCTGTATGAATGTTTTCTACCCTCTTTCACTCCTGGACTTTTCCCATGCGGTTCTGTGGGCCAGCTTGTGTTGGTACATGGTATTTATAAGTATTAGTTTGTTGTTTGCACAGGTTTCAATTAGTCCCTCGTCATTGCTGTTTACTAGTCCTTTACCAAAATTTCAGAGAGGTTGTGGGTAATTTTCACACACTGTGCCAGTATTTCCATGGAAATCCCCAATCATCAAAATCAGCCCTTTCCAACTCACCTTGGTTAGCATTGTGCATGTTCTGTTATTTATTCTTTTGAAGCTTGGTACCAGAACACTCAGACAATGGGCCAACAAATTTCCCACTGGCCTCGTATCCAACTTGTCTCGTTTTGCAAGAAATTCTAAGATAAACACAAGTGTAGTTGATTGATATGGTTTAAATGAGAACGAAGTAGTTTTTAAACAATAATAAACTTCTTTTATTAATTATATCATGGTTTTCATGACAGCTGGCCTTTTTGCCCCAGAGAATTGTATTGATTTATCTTTATATTTTAATTTATATCAGAATAAAGTATATTTCACAAGCTGAATATGAATGTGAATAATGGAACAAGTAAATTACTGCTTGTGGAGGTGGTATGCCTGATATTTGCACTGACATTGAGTTTTCAAGTGGATGAACAACATGTTTTGGGTGAGTTGTGTTGTAGTAATAAAATACATATGAATAATAGCAATGAATTTTTTTAGATGATAATGCTGGTAAACAGTCTAATCCTC
Organism: Morbakka virulenta; assembly: GCA_003991215.1. Lineage (NCBI taxonomy): Eukaryota > Metazoa > Cnidaria > Cubozoa > Carybdeida > Carukiidae > Morbakka > Morbakka virulenta. The sequence goes on along the minus strand of RDPX01000043.1, from coordinate 996,387 downwards.
AGGAAGGTAGATGTGTTTTTTGTTGGATGCTGCCTCAAATATGATCACACTCGATAATGCGGTTCTGCTTCTGGCGTTGTTACAAAAACAAGGGCCGGTGTGCTGAGTTCACTTCATCCACTCCTATCTTGTCAACTGACAGTAACCGTAAATTTGCGCTTGTTGATCCTGGATGGCCTGGATGACTTCTTTAGTTTGGTATGTACACCCCAACTTTTGGACTTCTTCCAATAGGAAAATAGGTATCTGGTCAGTTGCAGCACCAGTACGTAACATTCCGGCCGCCTTTACAGAAAAAGTCTCAGACTTTCTAGTCTGGATATGTAATACGCTGCATTGATGACTTTTAACTGTCAACTGAAGTACCACTGGCAGTGATGTGGTCTAGATACTTCCATGCCGCTGTCATGCAGAGTAAACATGACCGTCTGTATTGTTCAGTTTTTCAAATTGACACTACAAAGCATCTGTTGTTGCTTCTGATGTAACTGTGGATTGGGTTGATGGTAATAAGAGCTGCTGTTGATCATGTTCTAATTCTATGGTCAGCCTTCTGTAATGTCAAGAAATGGGAACAACATTGTAAAAAGACATGATCTAATTTGTTCTTGCCTTTTTGGCAGGGTTAGAAGCTCATACATTTTTTCAGTCTTCTCAGGTTTATTTAAATTCAGATATTAGAGGGTAAAGTTCACTACTGTTCTTTGGACTTACTCCACCCCATCAATATCTTGATTAAATAGTCTTGAAAATTCTGAACTTTATGGACTTAGAGGAAGCCATAGATGTAAGAGCTTTATCATGTCATGAGTCCTAAGCTTTTTCTGAGCTACTTTTTGAGAGATAAGAGCCTGATGATGGGAGAAGTGTCTCTCAAAACATAGCTTGGAAAAGGCTTACGACTCGTGACATGATAAAGCTCTTACATCTATCTTTATTAAAGTTAGTGTTCCAAATTATGATTTCTTATTCAAGAAGAGGGCAGACAAAGACCAGGAGGGCATTTCATTTGCATTGAGTCAGAGCAGTCTCCAATGTTTCTGTAGGAAGTTAAAAGTGTGAAGTTTGTCATTTTAGTGACATTGTTGATGGGATCAGACCACTTCTGTTTGTCTGAGAACAGGATACCAAGATATTTCACATCATTTCATTTTCTTTCTTTCTATTTGCTGTCATTTAGAGACTGCTGGATTACACTGTGGACATACTGGTTCCTTTTGATTATGTGAAAAAGGTGACATTGTGGTCCTTGTGGATTTCTAGCTTAATTTTGATCCAGTTCATACTCCATGACAAACACTGGGTAGTCAACAGAAGTGAGAAACTGATATACCATGATGAAAAGACCTCCAGGACTGGTCTTGTAGTCATGGTGGTAAATGCTGTAACAGTCTGGAAACATCTGTAAAATATTTATGTAGTCTTTATTTCTTTAAAGGTTAAATGCCTTGCTTGGGTATATTGTAGCACTGAATTAAACTTTAGTTTCTTTGATTTGATCCACCAAAAGTGGACATTTAACATTTGAAGATTTTTAGTTGGGTTTTTTACAGATAGTAGAACAGGTTGAAGACTGATAAGTAGTTCATTTTGAAGTCTGGCTAATAAGGACAGTGTCTTATGGTTAAGTTGTGAAGAAATACCAAAGAAAAACAGTTGCTTGAGGATTTAGACCTGCTGGTGCAGAGAGGAGAGAAGGGCTTGGAGAAAAGAAATGCATACATATGAGTAGAGTTTTAAAGGAGGAGAGTGGAGTGGTCAGTGGTGTCAATTTCATAACTGCAGAAGCTAAATCTGTCACAGTTGGTGCTATAAAATCTGAGCCAAGCCAAGACTGTGATAGGTTGACTGAAGACATCTTACTCTATGGAATTTTTCTTAAAACAAGAGTGATGGAACCAAACCTTTCAGGAGTCAACAGATTCCTCTGCAGGTCCACATAACTCTTTGGTCACAGAATCCACAAGGTAATATAATGATGTCAAGGCCAAGGTTTATTTGGACACTTAAAAACAGGAAATAGTAAGAAAGTCAGTGCTTGGTTTTGTGGAGTTCAAACACAGCAGAGATTGTTTTGCAGGAATGGTCATAGAGTGTTGAGAATCTGTGACCTAGAAGCAGTTGTTGTTAGAGGGTGAGACAAAGGGTTAAGGTGATACAAAGTAGAAGTAGAAGGAGGCCCCTGAGTATGGTCGCTGTTATCCTGGTAATAACTCTGTATTATTCCTGGAATGTTCCCCTTTAATAACATAAAACTGTAATAATCATATATTGTGAGTAGCATCTTGAATTGAAGTCAAAAATGACACACTTGGGTAGTGTGTCATTGACATTTTTTAATGAAAAGTAGTTTTGAGATCCACTAAGGAGCAAATCACAAGCGTTACTAGTATATTTTACTTGAGTGTTTATAATGCCCATTTTAAAAAAACATGAAAATATTGAAAATTTACTAAGGTTGTCAGGCATTTGAAGATGAAAAGAAGAACACATCCAGACTATATAATAAAAGCCCACAGAGACATGGTAAAGAAAAACTATGAAAGCCAATTCAAAAAAATTTTTTTTCTAGTTATTCGTGATAGGTGAGCTAACCTTTGCCAGAACATTTCTATAAGTAACGCCCTTCAGTAATAGTGGTAGGCTTATTATTTTATAGTAGGGTCTATGTAGATCCATCCAGCATTTAATTGAAATAGCAGAGGTCAGCTATTCACTAGGATACAAGACTAACTGATACTACACTACAGACACTTTATTGGTCATTTATTTTGGATGCTTCAGTAATGAACTTAAGATGTGTGGAGAATAACCCAATTGCTAGATTGAATGAAGCTTTCATACAATAAGCCTGTTTCTTAGCATTTCCACATTTTCTTCCACTATTCTTCCATTATGTTTCAACCAGAAATGTTCACAGTCATGTGTTGTTTTGTTATACATTGCAAGGTTTGTGGCTAGTATGGCTCTTCAAGTAGGGGTTCTGTATTTAAGTAACCAAAGTCAAAAATTTAGTAATCTGGATACAAATGCAAACATTCAGTGTGATTGGGACAGATATTTTGGGGAAAGCCGTTAATTGAAAAAATGAGATATTTTAACTGAATACACTTAATAATTTAATTAATAATTTGATTGATTTGTTCATCATCAATACTTAAAAACATGTTTGGCTGTTACATATTTTTAAGAAATATATGATTGTATGTAGCTAACATAATAAGTTATTTAGTGTAGTTTATAAAGGAAATTTGTGACCTTAGATTTCAGAAAATTTTGTAGATAGAACTGGGTTTAGTTGTAGATAGTTGTAAACTGGGTTTTTTTTGTATAATTACTATAAATATGAGGAATTGTTGGAAATAAACTTAACTTTAATAAGTAGTTTCAATCACCCTGCATTAATTTAATTGGTAGCNGAGATATTTTAACTGAATACACTTTGCCAAGAAGATGCTTAAATTATTGTTGTTATTGGAATAATTTGATTGATTTGTTCATCATCAATACTTAAAAACATGTTTGGCTGTTACATATTTTTAAGAAATATATAATTGTATGTAGCTAACATAATAAGTTATTTAGTGTAGTTTATAAAGGAAATTTGTGACCTTAGATTTCAGAAAATTTTGTAGATAGAACTGGGTTTAGTTGTAGATAGTTGTAAACTGGGTTTTTTTTGTATAATTACTATAAATATGAGGAATTGTTGGAAATAAACTTAACTTTAATAAGTAGTTTCAATCACCCTGCATTAATTTAATTGGTAGCAGATTGTCATTATCAACAATTTAAAAAAGGAAAAATAGGAGACTTTATGCAAAGAAAGAAACATTGTGTAGTGTCTGGGTCCAGCACAGAAACAATACCAAGAGAAAAAAGAAGACAGTATTTCAAATGTATATTCTAATACAAGGTACACCTGAATCTCTTGGCTTCACAAATGATTTACATGCCTTGTGTCATCTACTTAAATACAAAATCAATCCCAATTTACCATCAATTATACCATTATAACCTTCTTTAGGCCTCAGTGATCTTTCCTCTGAGAAACTGATGTGCAATGGCCTTACTTCTCACATACTTTACATCAAAGTTAAAGTTAAGCAGGCTTAGTAATCACCTACCTATTCTGCAGCTTACTCAGTTGAGGCTGTTTTCAATAACAAAAAAGGTATTCAGGACTGAATGGTCTGTTTTCAGGAAGAATTTTTTACCTATGAGATAGAATGTTAGTCATTAAACCTCAAAGATGCATGCTGAGGCTTTCAATTCTTTGAAGCTATATTTCTGCTCTGCCTTTGTGAGACTTCTGCTGGCATAGCAAATGACTCCTTCCTCTCCATTGTGTCTTGGTTTCAGACAAATCCTATGGGATCACAACTCAGAATATTCTCATGTTCAGGGCTGTTATTGAAGAAACTCTGTGGCAAAACTTGAGTAAGATCTTCCTTCAGCTGGTTGATTGCATCTCATCACATTCTTCCCTCAACACAAAGGCCTTACCTTTTGGCATCAATTCAAATAATGGTTCCACCTTTTCTTGAAAGTTACAAATGTGGGCTGAGTAGTGTCAAAGGCTACCAAGGAACAATTGCAATCCTGACATGTCAAATGGTGTCTGTAAATCCAAAATAGCTTCTGTGTTATTCCCTGCTGGAGAAATCCATTTAACTGCCTCCATAATTAGTTAAATCTTCTATCTCAAAACTTACTTATTTTATTAAGTGTTATACCACCTTTCTTGCAGCATCTTAAAATTTCCTTGATGTGCTTCTCATGTTGTTTTTTGTAAATGACACTATCAATTAGTCATTGATGAACCATCAGACAAAACTCATGTCACTAAAATTACCACCCATATTGTGTTGAAAGGTGAGCTAAAAAAACATAGTTCATTCTTGTTGACCTAAATTGTCCAAGTGGTGTAAATGTGGTTATGAACTGATTGCTTTCTTCAGTTAGGAGTACCTGGTGGAATGACAGGTTTATGTTTAGGCTAAAAAAGACTTTATGCCTCCCTGCCATTGACAGCAATCCATCCTGGCTTGTCAAAGGGTACTTTGAACTATCTAATTGTTTATTTGCAGCCCTGGCATCTGTGACTAAGCTTATTTTTATATTCTTCCTCCTGCAGACCACAAAAGTAGAGCTCCACTCACTGGCCTCCATTCTTTTGGGACACCCTCTTTTACAAGTATTTCTAGTTCTTCTTTCACTTCAGACCTAATAGCTTCTGAAAGTCACCTACTATTTGCACTAACAGGGATAGCTGTCTGCTATCCCTGTTAGTGCAAATAGTAAAAGGAGAGACAAAAGGAGATAAAAGTCAAGATCAATACCCAATCATAAAAAACTGAACTGACTGTTAGTAATTTTTGTTATGGAGGGTAATTGTTGTTTGTTATTACATTAGAAATATTGTGTAACATTTCTGTAAAATGTAGTAAACAAAAGTGTTTCTTATTTGGTTTACAGATACACTCTTATGCCGACAGTGTGGTCATGAAATATCAAATTCAAGTGACATAACCAATATAGCAACAAAATTGGCTAAAAGGCAAAGAAATGACACTATTCTTGGGCATAAAAATACACTAATCCAGTTACTGGAAAATCCAACAGGTTACTGAATTGTTTTCTTATGATTTGATGCATTATTTGCAATTATTAATTTGCAATTATCTTAAGGCCTTTTAGAGTCAGGTAATAATGCAGTTACTGGACAACTTAACCATTTACTGGAGAGACCACCAAATCCAACTAAAGTGTTTTGAAATTTTGTTTGCTGTTTCGGCAAACTGTTAAGTAGCTTCAGAATGAGCTTAAGACGAAACACCGTAGCTATCCAAGCATTCCAATCTTTCTCCTTAACTCAGAATTATTTGTTGAAGGCTCCAAATCCTTGGTTGCTTGTATCCTCTCTCGATAGCTTGAAAACTCTAAGGTGACACAGCTTATTAAAATATTCATTTTGATCTGGGCCACTTCCACATTTTTCATGATATGATTCATAATAGCCTCCAAATGGCAGTCATGTTCCACAATACTGCCACCAGCGATGACGCTGACTCCATCAAGATCTGGCAGTATTTCTATGCCTTCGAATAATTTTGAAACCAGTTTTATTTCGAGAGGTAAACAGTTGTAGCAACAATGGCAAAAAGTGCTATTAACGTCACAAACTGACGTTTATAAGACTTCTAATAATAATGCTTTCAAAGCCTATCAGGCACAGTCTTGACCTTTTGAAGTAGCGGGGATGGCGTCCTACAATTTGTAGCCAAGCAGTATGGTTTTGCATGATAAAGCAGAGTGCTTTTTACAGGGTCACCCTTGATAACATCACCAGGTTGTTTGGCATTGTCTCGTGCTTGTTCTTCCTGAGAATAATAACAAAGTGGCACAATTCCGCTTTCCTGGAATAACAATCATTGGAAACTTGTAAATAGAGTTTCAGAATTTGATAGTTGCAGAAATTCTACTCTTATTTGGTATTTGACATCTGCAAAATGCCAGTGTGCTTCGAAAGTTTTTGGATGGTGTGGCGAAGTATCGAATACATTGGCACAAATAATGGAAATAGCTCCAGGGTCAATTTTTAAAGAAGAACTACAGCGACATATTGTCAGATGTGTAAACCTGGTACTAGTACCGAAAAATAAGATTATTGCTCTAGGGTTCTGATTATCATGTTTCTCTAGCTCTGCTTTTGTTTTGAGTTTCGAACGACAACAGATAGCAAAGTGGCTGGTATTGTTGTATTTTTGACACCGGTAAGCTCAATGGGACAGTTGTATAAATCATGTGGTTTGTTGCATTTATCACACTCTTCTGGACTACTGTAGTTCTTTTCGGGTTTACGGAGTATTTACCCTTTTCCTTTCCATCTGTCACTAGTTGCCGATATGTCCATTGCATCAAAATTCTTACCCTGATTCTGATCCGTGATCTTTGACTACATTAATATAGACCTGGTATTCATATCTACAAATCAACATATATTTTGACGGTGCTGACCTAAGTGTTTTATGGCCTAGGATAAAGACTGATTTTCTCAATCTTATTAGGGACTGCTCATTTTGTTGTGAACACCATGCAAAACAATTCATGGACCACCTTGAATCAACTCCGGGCAGGGATGAGCTACGCGAATTCAGTGGGAATTAGGTTCTAGTTGTTATCAATTACTATTCTCGTTTAGTGAAGCTGTGTACTTCAACTCAGCAACTAGTGAGTTTGTAATTGGGAAAATGAAATGTGTTTTCAGGTCAGGGGGTCCCAGAGAAGTTTGTAAACGACAACGTATCGAACAAGTTCACATTTGCAATTTAGTACGAGATTTAACACATTTTTAGTTACCTGCGTAATCCGGCTTAGTTTTCTTCTATCATCCATATTCAAAGTGATTCTACCAGCATTCACACCACAAACTGTTATAATCAATGAAGCACGAAACTTGCACCTGGTGACGGAGTGAAAATCAACTTATGGAAATGGTACTGATATTGAGGTTTTTAATAGGTTTAAGACAAGAGCCAGATTTTTGTCAACAGAAAGCATGTAGTAGTCGCAAACTAAATGGTTTGTATATTCCACATAATGCCACGACAACATTTTTAACAAGACTTGCTTTTTTAGCCATGGATGAAACAAAAATCAGTCGGAAAAAAATGCCTTGTTATAAAGATTAGGCTTTTATTTTTGCCAGTAATTATAATCAGGAAGATTCACTTTCAACTTTTTACTATCACAAAATTGCAGAATATTATTGCCGTCCTAAATCTATGAGCAGGTTGTTTCAATATGCATAAATTTTGTTATCCTAACCAATGAGTTACTGAAAACTCTTTTTGCAACAATAGAAAGCATGTAAGTATTTAAGAGTGGGAAAGTTTTACACGGCTGTTATGCTTATAGCAGGAAAATATAAACAACGGTTTGAATTGTGGTATCTTTATGGAGGTGACAATTTTTTAAAAAGTACTGGGAATAGATGCTCCGTTTTGTTAGAAAGTATCAGGGCCTCTCAGTTGCAGGCTATGTTTTCATTTCCTGAAAATAGATGAGCCTTGCAAACTTGGAAGAGATTCCTCTCTTCCAAGTTTGCCCCGTGTGTCTCTTGGACGAAAAATATGGTTTTTTGTATTAGACACCACCACAGAGTGCCAGCATATGTCAAACATAGCCACACAGGTTAACACCTAAAAGAAAGACACATACAAAAGAGGTATAGTGATGATGACGGTTCTTGAGACACCGAAAAGTCTGATGGAGTAGAGCTAGGTGAGTAGTTGTCTGATAAGTGCAGCATATTACTCAAGAATTAAAAAACGCGCGTATTTTTTTAGGCATTTGCTGCCGCGAATGACATGAGTGATGATGAAAATAACGAGTTTCGTTGCGAAACTACAAAAATAATTGCAAGATAAAAAACGACGTAGTGATCATTAGGTGAGACGTCAACTCCAAAGTTGGCAGTGACGAAAGTGGAATAGAAGAAGTAGTAGAAAAACACAAAAAATTTGAAAGGAATGAGAACGGAGAACAGTTGTACAGATTATGCTTAACGAATGACTATGTCATAACAGAACCATGCTACCCACACATAAGATGGTACCATGGTATCTCCCGACGGCAGTACTGAAAACCGGATTAATCACACTTGAATGCATGATTAAAAACCGAAGTTAAGAGACAAGGTAGAGAAAACAACAAAATGGCTTTTAAACAAGAATAAACAATGCGAAGAAAGCATCGGGGAAAGGAAAGATCAGAGATTTATAGGAGACCAGAGGAAAAATCATTTGTATCGAGAAGAGTACATTAAAGAATGGCAAGAATAACTTGAAGAAATCCAAGTTCGAAATAAACTAACAGAACCGGTTAGAGAAAAAGAATTGGCGGGACAGGGAAAGAACTGGACACAATACCAGTACGAGAATCGAAAGTTAGGAAGGCTTTGAAGAAAACCAAGGGCAGAATATCGCCAGAAAATGACGAAAGTAAACTACTAAGTCACCGTAAAAGAAATGACGATGTTTTATGGGAAGATATGTAATGAAGAAAAAGCATCTTGGCAAAGAGAGATAATCGTCAAATTACCAAGTAAGGGTGACCTATCAAACTGTAGGAATGGGAAAGGGGTTACAGTTTTAGTGCTTATGAGGAAATTTATGGATTGCATCATCCAGGGTCCAACTGGCGGTGACTAAGGAATTAAGGAAATAGCTTGAAGCATAGTCAAACAAATTTGTTTATATTAAGGAGTTTCATTGACTATGTCAGTGAGTCGCTAGAATTTTTAATTTATGGAATAGATATATTAATTTATGAACATTTATGGATTGCATCATCCAGGGTCCAACTGGCGGTGACTAAGGAATTAAGGAAATAGCTTGAAGCATAGTCAAACAAATTTGTTTATATTAAGGAGTTTCAATGACTATGTCAGTGAGTCGCTAGAACTTCCGTATGGACACCTGGTGGACTTCAAAAAAGCCATCGATTCTATAAATAGAGAAGGGCTATGAAAGATAATGAAATCATATTGAATACCGGGGGAAAGTGAAGCTGGTGCATAACGTATATTATGTTTAAAACGCTCAGTCATGGATGATGGTTTTCTAATGCTAGTTGTTTTTATTTTTGTTGGTTAGTTAAAAGCTTAACAACACGATTGAAGGTCTTTACCTCGCCGATAATTTTATCCCGTTGCTTTTTCCCTTTCTTCGTCAAAATTTGACATACTCCAAGAGATTACTACTAAACTAGTTAACTAACTAATCAGATCCAAGAGATAGATATGGATCGGCCACATACTTACAAAAGATAGAACAGATGACTATATAGTAGCAATACAATATGAGCGAGAGGGGGAAAGGCAGAAGGAAGCGTCCAAAGGTAATACGAAAAGAGAGATTGACAAGGAGAGGAGGCAGAAAATACGGAAATGCTGAACCGGAGCATAGGCGTCAGCTAAAGATAGAATGGGATAGAGAACGAGAGTTACGGTCTTCTGCGCCACCTGGCGCGTAGAGCACCATGACTAAATAGTTGAATAGAACTGTGATATTTTTTTTTAAGGAAATAGATCAACTACTTAAACAAATACATATATAACCCTCCCTTGCCCACATTAATTTTTTATGATTTTACAGAGCTTACTTAAATTAATTCATACGGAAAATGTAGTTTTCTGGAAATTAGAATTATGTAGACATTAGTTTCATGTTAACGCCTGAAAACTGAACCTTTTACCTCGACCTTATTTTATTTATAGGCAACCAATTTGAAGTAATTACAGTAAAAGGTGGTCACATTCATGAGATGGTTGAGGTACTTAGTTTCTCTCATCAATAATCAAATCCGTTACTTATTATTTATTAATATGAAACAGATGGTGCTAATTTTAGTTAATGAATGATCCATACATTTAATTGTTGTAACGTTTGTTACCCGAAGTAAACATATATTAAGGTCCGTGTACAGATATAGATATATATAGATATATATATAGATAGATAGATAGGTAGATAGATATATAGATAGATATATAGATATATAGATAGATAGATAGATAGATAGATAGATAGATAGATAGATAGATAGATAGATAGATAAAAGTTAGAAAACAAGGCGCATGGATTCACGAAGAAATGGGTTTTGAAGACACTTTCACCTTGCCATTAACAAAGATGACAAAGAACTGTTTGCAAGTGCTTGCTATTTGAAATCATACAGGTTTATATTTTCTAAGAAGAAAGATAAATCAGGAAACTGTCATTACCCGAGGCATCAAAAATATAATTGGCCTCGTGAAAATTTACAGTTGCATTACATTTCGTTTTCTAAGTCATTCTGCAGACACAAAATCGTTTTTTCGGGCCTTTGGGGTGGAGATTGAGATGAGCTTACCAGAAAAGTGAAAAGTGCTGACATATATCTGGTAACTGCCACATAGGATTGTTTAACATTTTTATGTTTTGTCGAAGTCATAGTTGAGTTTAGATACCGCAAGTGTCGTACGTAATATTGAAACTTATGGCTTTCATAGAAGTAGTTGCATTTGCGACAGACTTGATACATTGATAATCTGTTGCAAAGCTGCAAGGGAACGTCATTCCTGCTTAATTCAGATGTCAGTGAATGAGACTACCAGCTTTCAAGACACAGCTCTCCCGCTCCACCACTGGCCCAGTTTGTTTCTTCGCACGTAAGATAGTTGAAGAAAAAAACCGTTAGGTGCCTTCCGGACTGCCCTTGCAATTCAGTTGTTAGTGCACGTTTAACTTTGATGAATTTAGACTACGGGCTGAAATAGAATGCTACGAAAGCTTAACTGAGTAACACATCACACACAACTTTGATTGGCTTGCTTGATGGGGATGGTAACAGCACCGGTTTCCACTGCTTTCAAGTACTGCACTCCAAATTTTAGTAATACAAGGCAGTGCAGAGTCAGATAGGCATTTTTCCGTTGAAGCCATGATGACTCGATAGAATTGGACTCGATTAACGCCAGCGACGCTGGAGTCTCAGCTGGTTTTAAATCTTTTACATTGTGATTTGTTTTAGTTTTCGTATAGAAAAATTCTGTGTTTATTTGAGTTGGATTTTTATGTGGATTGGAGTATTTTTCCAGGAGAATTTGTATTTATTTAGTTAAGATTCTTAATTTGTGATGCATTTCTCGACTGCGTTTATGA
>RDPX01000043.1:950251-970367 GCA_003991215.1 Morbakka virulenta | reverse complement strand
CAGAATTGAGCAATTTCGCCAGAACAGACTGTTTCAAACAGATCAGGGCAGACTGTATAAGGAGCTCAACGGAGAAGAAGCAGTAGACCTTGCACCTGAGAAAGAGGAAGCTAAAAGGTTTTGGAGCGACATCTGGAGTAAAGAAGTGAAACACAACAATGATGCAGAGTGGCTAAAGAAGATAAGAGAAGAGCAAATGGGCAGATTTAAACAAGATAGGATTGAAATCACAATAAGCAAGGTTAAGAAAGTTTTGAAGGGTATGCCTAACTGGAAATGCGCCGGGGCAGACCTAGTTCAGGGCTTTTGGCTAAAGAATTTTACAACCATGCATGATAGAATCACAGTACAACTGAGCGCATGCCTTGAGAAGGGACAAACTTCACAATGGATGACAAAAGGTAGAACTGTATTGCTATTGAAAGACATCAAGAAAGGAAATATAGTGAGTAATTACCGGCCCATAACATGTTTGCCAATCATGTGGAAGCTATTGACTGGCATGATAGCTGAAGATGTGTATACCCACTTGGAGGGAAGATGAGTTCTCCCAGAGGAGCAAAAAGGCTGTAAGAAAGGTTCAAGAGGTACAAATGACTTGTTTATATAGACCAACAAATTCTCCGAGAAGTTAAAAGAAGAAAGAAAAACCTGGCAACAGCGTGGATAGACTATAAAAAAGNATGGATGACAAAAGGTAGAACTGTATTGCTATTGAAAGACATCAAGAAAGGAAATATAGTGAGTAATTACCGGCCCATAACATGTTTGCCAATCATGTGGAAGCTATTGACTGGCATGATAGCTGAAGATGTGTATACCCACTTGGAGGGAAGATGAGTTCTCCCAGAGGAGCAAAAAGGCTGTAAGAAAGGTTCAAGAGGTACAAATGACTTGTTGTATATAGACCAACAAATTCTCCGAGAAGTTAAAAGAAGAAAGAAAAACCTGGCAAGAGCGTGGATAGACTATAAAAAAGCATATGACAATGTTCCTCACTCTTGGATCCAGGAATGTCTACGTATATTTGGAATAGCCGATAATGTCGTTAGTCTACTAGATCAGAACATAACCTGGAAAACTGAATTAACATCTGGAAATGAAGTTATAGGTGAAGTTGAAATCAAGAGGGGGATTTTTCAAGGTGACACACTGTCACCACTACTATTTGTGTTAGCCATGATTCCCTTAACCCTAGTTCTAAGAAAAGCGAAGGCTCACTAAGAGTTTACAAATGGAGAGAAGATAAATCACCTGTTTTTTATGGATGATCTTAAGCTGTTTGCTAGGAATGAAAAGGCATTAAACTCTTTAGTTCAGACAGTTAGGGTTGTAAGTGAAGATATTGGAATGAAATTTGGGATTGAGAAGTGTGCCATGTTAGTTCTGAAACGAGGAAACATCACAAAGTCTGATGGGATTGCACTACCGGATGATACAATAATCAAAGCAATGAATGATGGAGATAGTTATAAGTACCTGGGAATAATGGAAGCAGACCAGATCTTGTGTAAGGAAATGAAGGACAAAGTAATCAAGGAGTATTTTAGACGAATAAAGAAAGTTCTAAAATCAAAACTGAATGGTGGAAATAGCATCACTGCAATAAATACCTGGGCAGTATCATTACTAAGATACTCTGCTGCTTTCTTGAGTTGGACAAGAGAAGAATTAAGAGTCATAGACAGACAGACAAGAAAGGTGATGACCATGTACAGAGCACTACAGCCGAGAGACAGTGTGGACAGGATATATCTTCCCAGAAAGGAAGGAGGTAGAGGACTTGTTTCGATAGAAGATTGTGTTGATATCGCAGAACTGAGTCTTAAGGAATATGTAATGAAAAGCAAAGAGAAACTGATATCTGCAGCCAGAGGAAGCGTAACAGAAGAGATAGAAAGTGCGGAATCTTACAAGAAAAGACGAAAAGAAGAGAGAAGAACAAATATCCGGGGAAAGGAACTTCACGGGCAGCATTTTAGACAGATGAAAGACGTAGGAGCAAAGGAGTCATGGACGTGGCTACAGAAGGGAGANATATATACATATATATATATATATATACACACACATATATATATACACATATATATACATTTATATATACATATATATATATACACATATATATATACATATATATACATTTATATACACAGATATATACATATATATAGCATGTATAGGAGTATAGCTTGCTTATATTAAAAAATCCGTTATTTTTAGACCCAATGATCGATGAGTACATCGAAAAAATATTTTTCATCTTTGTTTCATACGAGTGAGTGCTGTCATTAAAAACCGAATTCATCAATTCAGATTCATCTCTTTCTGAGGTCTTTGTAAAGGAAAGGAAAAACAAGGAAAAATATATAAGGAATATAAGGAAAAATAAATACAAAGAATTAAATTCTGTTTCACCTTTGTGCAATGTTAAATTAATGTTTTTCAATATTACAACTACTATTTCAAACTTAACTATAAAAATATACATTAAATACAAAGCTTTAAAATCTATGAGTACCTTGTAAGCAGTACCACCCTCAGTAATATTGCGAATAAAAATCCCGTGATCTCCTTCCATTGTGGTGTGACCTTCACCTATTGCAAATCCAAAACCAGTTGGTCCCTAAAAATTTAATGTAAGCAAAACAAAAATAAATTACAATATAATCAGGGTTTTTTCACCAGCAAATGACGAACTATATTCTGTTATAGAAGGAAAGTGATTTTCCAAGAACTCCCTCTTTACAATACTGTTGTAACCTCAATATTAAATAAAGGCGATATAACATATGGTTACCACATCACCTGACAAAACTCCAAAGTAATATCCTGAGTAAGATTAGCTTGCTTAAGACTTTGTTAATAGTTACCATATGTTGGGAACACCATGAGTAGTTATTTAGAGGTAATTGCGAAAACAAGGATACCGATAAATAAAGCTCAATGTGGAGATACGAGTCTCGCTGAACAACAGCTAATATGTGCAGCTTGAACCATCTGAATGCATAGACTCGAGAAAAATACCAGATACAAGATAGCGGTTAGGCAGCACTAGGCAAGCGAATATCTAGGAATCCAGAAAGTAAAAAAATGACACCCAAAGGAGGTCAAACCACAGTAAGAACAGTAAGCCTCAAATACACTGTAAGCATATATATATATATATATATATATATATATATATATATATATATATATATTTGCAGACGTTCTCAAAACAGAGTTTTGATCAACCTACTAGTCAAGATCCATGAGACAAACACACCGTAGCCAGTGTGGACGATTTTACCCCCATTTCAGTTCACACTGTCTTCAACATGTGCTTACCAAAACACTTCTTCATTACAGCTAAAAGTATTTACTGGCTGTACTGGTATCAGCAACAATACCTTTACTGGTATTACAGTGTAATCGTGGTGTGCGAATCTTCAGATCTATCAGGCATGCCACCCCGAACTTAGACAAAGATATAATGGATATGAGAAACATTGCAAGAAAATTGACAAGAACTGGTAAAAGTATGACACTCGTCATAGTATCACACATGAGATAACGGGAGAAAATAGCATATTAAACACACAGAACTGATTACACTGGATGAAGTAATGTCTAGTTCTTAATCCTTCATCATTTATATTAAGCCTGAATAATATTTTTATCATGATTTATTATATTGTATAGTTTTACCTCACCATAAACATTTGTCATATATTTTTAACGCTTTCATTGTTGGGACATAAAACAAGAATGTCACCACCAAAAGGGGTAAATTACAATAACGTTCTTGGGTCAGTCATCAAACAGATACTAACAAGCAATAATAATAATAATAATAATAATAATAATAATAATAATAATTCACACTAATAAAATGAACACTTCAAAGTATTATGGGACTTTACAGTACAGACGGATCTTGAAATACATGCGAGGAAGGCCAGACATCATAATAGTGGATAAAAATTTGAATACAATGATCATAATAGACGTAGCCATACCAGTTGATGTGAACATAAGAAACAAGGAACAGGAAAAGATCATAAAGTACCAAGATCTAGCCAGAGAAATCAGAAAGATTTGGAATGTGTCAACCAAGGTCATCCCAATTGTCATAGGTGCCCTTGGCACTGTAACAGGCAGACTTGAACTAATAATAATAATAGTTTGACTTAGAAAATAATTTGAAATTGCATCCGGATGTGGAGGTACGACGTAGACGAATGAGGTTACTCTTTACCTCAACCAACTCCAAGTCATGCTTGAGCCAGATGTAGTACCTCTCAGCCCCTTCCGAGACCATGAAGTACTGAGTCGGCGTCTGGCTGGGACGAGTCAGCATTGTGGGTAGTGAAACTCTTTAGTCTTGGTTGACAGCTACGCCAGAGATGGTTGCTCGAAAAGAATACTGAAGTAGGAAAACCTTACATAAACCAATTCCTTTTTATTGATAACACTGGGCAAAAATTTTCTACTTTTTGAATGTTGTCTAGATTTCTACAACTGATTCAGGGTATTTTTGCACTGCTGAATCAGGAAATGACATCCGTTTCTTTCCATCAGGTCAAGTTTTTGTGCTAAGTTGATTAGAAAAAAATCAGATCTTGTGACAAAATCGATTACATTTTTGTGGCATTATCAGCTGACTTTTATTAACACATCATCCTAAATATGTTTTTAAGAGAGAAAAAATGTTTTTCCAACAACATACATTGATTACCTGATAGAAACATCGATTACTGTAAACTGAATGATGGTATTGATAAAGGTAAGTACACGTAAATTGCATATTGCTTCACCATTTTTCAAACTCCAGGGCTTGAACTTCAGTTTCGTCGAACTCATGGAATGCTCAGCGGCAGGGAGGTCTCTCTTCAGAGTCCAACAGTAGTCAGCCATCATGACTACGTCCCAGCGACCCTGATACCTAGTCTCCATCTCTTTCATGGCCTGATGAAATCTCTTTCCCTGCTCCGGCATATGAATATATATATATATATATATATATATATAAACCGGTCCATATGTGAAAACAAGTGGTGCATGTTGACAAGTTCTGTGTAGTTTCTGGCATTGTTGTTGCCAAGAAAGTTCTTCACTACCAGAACAAGTGCCTTCCACGCTTCCAGTTCCACTTCATTCATTGAGTTTTCCAATTCTGGATCTCTGATGAACTGACGTATTTGAGGACCATCAAAGATGCCAGCATTCAACTTCTCCATCGTCAATCCTGGAAAAGCCTGGCACAAGTAAGTGAAGCAGCCACCATCCTTGTCAAGAGCCTTGGCGAACTGCTTAATTAAGCCGAGTTTGATGTGCAGCGATGGGAAGAGTATTCAGTCTCTGTTCACTAGAGGGTCGTTGATGATGTTCCTTTCTTTGCAAGGCACCACTTCCCCCGGCACAGGCCAGCCCTTCTTCGTGTAATGCTGAGCACGGTCCCTACTATCCAACATGTACAGAAAACATGGGTACTTAGTGAAGCCAGATTATTGTCACCCAAAAACCGTTCACCATCTTCAGGTCAACACAAATAAACCACTTATGCTGATCATGGCCAAGTTTTTCCAGCACATACTTCACCGCTTCATACTTTTCCTTCAGTGTAGTCGAGTGAGCCAGGGATATGAAGGCAAACTGGTTGGCGTTGTGTAGCAGAACACATTTCAGTGATCGCTTCCTGCTGTCAATGAACAGTCTCCAATCTTTGGGTTAGTACTGTTGCACTCCAAGCTTTATCAGAAACTGCGCAATATCTGTACAGTACACCAAGTCATTCTCTTCAGAGAAAAAACGGAGGTACTCGATGCCTGCTGCGGAAGAAGCTGATGCGAGCACTGTCAGAGAGGAGATATTTTTTGCGAACTGGATCATTCAACTCCTTTTGGGAAAATGGATGTGGAGCAATATCTTCAAGAACAACAACTTCTTCTTCTTCTTCTTCTTCTTCTTCTTCTTCTTCTTTTTCTTCATGCCCTTCAACACTGGAGGCATCTTCGTCACTAATGTCAGGAGGTTCTTCGAAGATAGGCACTAAAATTTCATCACAATGAGCTAGAGGACGACGTGCTGGTTGAAGATCAGGATACTGGAGGCTGGCCCCGTTCTTTCTGTTGATCCCAGTCACATCAACAGCGCAGAAGTAGCAGTCAGTAACATGGTTTGTCGGCTCCTCCCAAACCATGGGAATTCCAAAGTTTAGACTCCTCTTGCCATTGGTCCACCCACGTAGAGTGTCGATGGATGTCTTGCACACCATGTGTGGTGCCCAAGCGTTATCCTGGTCACCAAGTTTAATACCAGAATAAACATGGTAAACACGCCTTATGAAACTTGTGACTGGCTTCCTGTTAGGAGTAATAGTGTATTCTCCACATATGCAGCAGAAAACGTCGGGCTTATTTCTGTACGATCTTCTGGCCGAAGCCATCTCATTCACCTGCAAAACAAAAATAGGTACAAATTAATCATAAGTTGGCGCATGTAGGTATTGTACATTCTTCAGAGTTCGTTATTTCAAGAAATACCACTATTTTGTATCATATTATCACAAAATTACAACCAGAGGCTTCACGTTTAGTTGCCATTTCCACTGTACAGAGGTACCGCAGCCCATCGCGTTCCGTATATGGCGCCACCAGCACGACAACCCAAATAATCTGCAACACACATGAAGCGAAAACACTCATACATGCGCGGGTGGAGTTTCCTATACACTTCGTGGGGCAACTGCCCCATTAACTTTGTTTTGATCCACCACCTTTATGCTTTGCTTTGCCAATTTTTGGACGATTTCGAGGTTTTATGACTTCAAACTGATCCCTTTTCGACATAATCACCCAGAACTATCGGACCTGAATACTTCTTGTCATTAAAATAATCATTTCCAATCAAATCAATTATTGGACATGGCACTTTACCCCCACCAACTTCTTCTAAAATGCTCCACACATGCGTACATCTGAACAAAAACGTAGAAAAACCCGACGTGTAGCCATAGCTCCAAAACTTGACCTGATTGAGCAAAGCCAATAAGACTTTTGGATTCAACACATCCGATTCGTCCTAAATCAGCTGAAAAAACGCAGATTTGTTGTTGACTAGTATATTATTAGCGCAAACAAGTTTCAAAACCACAACGACTTAAATGGGCCCGAAGCTTAATGTGAAAGTACTTCGTCCGGCAGGGAAGGTAGCGAGGCTTCTCAGGTCGTCATCAAGCTAATTCCTCTCAAACCAGAGGATTTAAGAACGATTTTGACAAAGGAGATGGATAAAATTGTTATGAAGTGTTTTTACGAAAGTATTGTAATTCAAAGAGGTTACAGGAAGAGAATGTCTGAATTAATCAAACAGAAACGAGCAGGACAAACTCGAAAAATAAGTATCAACGGTTCGCTATCTGAGGTAGCATTGGAAGAAATTAAAAGGGTTGCAGAAAATAGGTCAGGACATAAGAGAGTAGGACGTAAGCATGAGGAGCGCGGATGGGACAAATAGGATGACGAGAACTTTGTTCTAGAATTACACTCGAGGAAGAGAATAAAACGAGAGTAGCCGAAAATGTTGAAGATGAAATGAAAGATGATTGACGTAAGGAAGATCGCATCAGAACAATAAAGTTTTTGTAGGAGGAGCTGTCAAACAATTACATAGAAAAACAATAAAATTTTAGGTTCTACGACCGATACAAACTTAGAGGGATAAATGCAAAGGTCGACAGAGCCGTATCTTATATGGAGGCCAACAAGCTTTTAGTGTAATAGGATTTTGAAAGTTGGAGGATGCATTATTTGACAAATACTTGTTCAAAGAAAAGACAAATTAGGAGAAAAGGAGACTCGGAGTGGAACAAACCTTTAAAAAGTCAGGAAAGTGAAATTCGGAACGAAATTGGTAAAATGGAATGTATGAAAAATAACACCATGAAGAATACGGAGCTAAAGGAAAGACTTTTGGAAAGGTATAACATTAGAAAAGAGGGAGTAAAATTTTTATGGAATAGCATTAACAAGAAGCAACTGCCAAAAGTGGACAAAATAAGAGGATATGAGAACAGAAACGAGCAATTTCAACGATCTAGACAATATTCAAGAGCAACTCTATGAGATGGAGGATACAAATACACATGTAAGAGACTTGATGCATTTTTGGCATTTTCTTTTCAAAATAAAGAATTGACTTTTACAGAATTGGCAGAGATTCATATTTTGATAAAGAAAGTGAATTTTGCTCAGTGTATCTTCGGATATATTATATATTATATTATATTATATTATATTATATTATATTATATTATATTATATTATATTATATTATATTATATTATATTATATTATATTATATTATATTATATTATATTATATTATATTATATTATATTATATTATATTATATTATATTATATTATATTATATTATATTATATTATATTATATTATATTATTATATTATAATTTTATATTATAATATATTGCATTACCTTACATTGTATCTATTATATTATATTATATTATATTATATTATATTATATTATATTATATNTTTTCTTTTCAAAATAAAGAATTGACTTTTACAGAATTGGCAGAGATTCACATTTTGATAAAGAAAGTGAATTTTGCTCAGTGTATCTTCGGATATATTATATATTATATTATATTATATTATATTATATTATATTATATTATATTATATTATATTATATTATATTATATTATATTATATTATATTATATTATATTATATTATATTATATTATATTATATTATATTATATTATATTATATTATATTATATTATTATATTATAATTTTATATTATAATATATTGCATTACCTTACATTGTATCTGTTTATTTTCTTTTACAGTGGCCGTACAGATTATAGAAAACAAGTAAGTATAGTCTTTTGCATCCTGTAGTTCTTGTACTCTGGTATAATTTTTGAAAAGTAAATTGAGATAGCAAAACATACCCAGCTATGCATTGCTTGGTATGTTTCAACCATTCTCAAACGTAAGAGACAGCCTTACTCAGCGCAAGGCAAATTTTGAATCCGATTGTGTAATAAAACTAAATGAAATTCTAAGGCTAAATAAATAGAATTCTACTTATAACATGCTTATTTTTATCAATCAATATCTTGTATTAATCCTGAAAACACCTTTCGAATTATTGTCTCGCTATCTATTAATATTGTCTTTTGCATTTCAGGAACTGTCCTGAACAAAAGTTCTTCGTTTTAAAATTGTTTTTCATGTCTTTCGTCACTTGTTCCATACCACCTTCAAGGCCACCAATTCTCACCTGTACAACTTTAATATCACAGTCAGGTCGTCTTTCTCTCATTTCAAGTGCCAAATGTCTATATTTAACCATCTTTTCTAGACGTGTGTTTACAATGTTCCGTTGCTTAGGGCAGGCCATGTCACATAGCCAGATCTTTTTCTTCTCTTTGTCCTCTATGGTCAAATACGGCCGTCTTGCTGTTGTTGTTTTTTGTAAGTTGAATTCAAAATCCAATACTAATTTTGTTTTGTGGTTTCGATAGTCGTTCCTCTATCCCATTTCTCTTCATACCATACTGTATCTTGGTCGATAAGATGAAACTTTTTAGCCCAAGCAGTTGTCATGATCATCAATGTAATGTTGTGTCTCGCCAGATATTCACTTTTTGCTAGCACTTTCCATCCAGCAACAAGATGTTCAACCGTTTCTTCTTTCTCGTCACACAATCTACATCGTCGATCATCTATCAACCCTTGCATTACCTTCCAAGTTCTCGTCTCCAACATCTGCTCTAACATCATCATGATTGCTGCTGTTTTTCTGTAGGTTTTGTCATGTGGGTACTGCTTCAGCCAAATACGACACTCTTCTTGTTCGTGATAAAATTGGTTTGCTGTTCTTTGATCTTGTACTCTTCAATCCTTTTTGTTTCCGTAACTTTTTGTAAGCTAGTCTTGACTTTTTGCCATCTAGGTTTCTATTCTCTATCTTCCTCTATTACTCTTTCATCAATTCCAATTAATCTTCCTTCAAACAGCATTCTGACTCCTACTTCTGCCACGGTCATGACTTATTCTGTTACTATCGCGTTCTCCTCCTTTTTCATCTCACTTATCCATGCTGCTTTAATCCATTGGTTACTTGACTTCGCCATATAACATACAACTTGTAATCTTGTACACATCTCTCATTGATTTCAACCCACTTTTTGTCTCTTTAGATATAGACGTTCATCACTTGCTTGTCTCCCTATCATGTTCTTTTCTTTTAGCTGTCTTTTAATCACCTGATCCAATTCCTTTAGTTCACCTGTGTTGCATTTGCATATATTCATCGTATACCCTGCCACTGGTATCACCTTCATGTTGATTGCCTTGATTAAATTTGTATCATTTAATTCAGTATTTACAAACATTTTCATTCTCTTCAAAATCTCTTACTTTACTCTGATGAATACATTCTTTGTCTTTATACCATCAGCCTGCTCAATTCCCAGGAACTTGTAAATTTCATTTTCATCCGGATCCATGGTCTTCATTCTCTTTTCCAGTACTTCGAATCCTTCTCCTCTTACCATCTTTCCCATCTCGAAGACTACCTCTGCACATTTAGATGCTCCATAAGCAGCTCCAGTGTCATGGCTTGCTTGAACTATCATCTCGTTTACGATTTTAAGGGCATTATGACTTTCTTGGTATACCTTTAAATCATCCATAAACAAACTATGTGTTCTCTTCACTAATCGATTTCCTGGTTCTCCCATTCGGTACCCTCTAATGTCCTGGAGTAATATACAAACAGGAATCTCGCTAATGCAGAATACTACTGGGGAATAACTATCCCCTTGTAAGAATCCAGACATAAGTTGAATTTATCTGCTTATCATCTTTTTATTCCCATCATCAGATCTCTAATCTCGTCCTCCATTTATTCATTAACTTTTTAAGCAATCTGATAATATCTTTCGGTATTCCAATCCATTCATACACCCTTATATCCAGTCATCATGTACTCTGTCCTAGGCTTTTTTGTAATCATAAAATGCTACTGCTAAGTTCCGATGATACTGTTTTACTTCAATTATAATGGATCGATCAATTATCAATTAGTCCACTGTTCCTAGCACCCCTTCCACTGCTCCAAGTTGTCCTTCGTCCCAGAGCTCATTTATCATTGTATGTTCTCTCATGTACTTTGCTACTAATCCTGTAAGAATTTTGTATTATATATTAAGGCATGTTATAAAGCGGTAGTTCTTTTCACCACTCAGATTCTTTGTCCTTGGTATTAACACCGTTCTTCCTGAGGGCCATCACTCTGGTATCATCCTTGTGTTTCCATAAATGTCCACAAACGCTTCCCAGTGCTTTTTCTGCGGGTTGGGACTTCTTCCACTAAAAGTTTTGTATGACGTCTACTCCTGGAGTTGTTCAATTTTTTCGTTCAACTCAGCTTTCACTTCCTCCATCCACGGCATATTTGGTGTTGACTCGTTCTGCTCCCAAATTCCATCTGAGAATTGTAAAAACTTTTCCATTTCTGACATTTCACCTTTGTGTTTATCTGCTTCTTCACGTTTCCGAAAATAGCTTCTCTGATCTCTCTGGAACAAGATATTATCTTTGTTCCTTTGTCCCCTTTCAATATACTTTTGTAATTTGATTTTCTTCTAACGCAGTTTATCAAGTCACTGTTCTTTCGCATTTTGTAGATTGAGGGTCGTTGTCTCTTTTCCATTCATACTCCGGGTTAGTTCGTTTAAAATACCTTTTTCTCTTTTAATTGCTTTTCTTTGTTGTCTTCTCCGATGCAATTCATTGACCGTCTATGAAATATTCCGTCTCAGCTCTTTCATCTTAGTTCTTAATTTACGCTCTCTTCTATTTCCTCCCTTTGCTTTCTTTTTACCATTGTGGTTTACTTCTTTTGGCTTAGTCCCACTTGCATAAGCTAATGCTTTTCCCATTGCATATACAATATCTCTAAGTCCTGGGATAATGTCAGCGTTTGGTAGGTACAGACTAAGAATTTTATTGGTTCTCTTTTAGACTTCATTGCTAATTTTGAGTTTTGAAAGTTTCTCTCCCGGTACTAGATGGAGCAGTGTGCAATGCTCCATGTTGTTCAATTCTGTTTGAAAATATCGTTCTAGTTCTTTATCTGCTTCCGTAAGGTCTTCATCTTCAATCACAATGTTTTCATTCACTTGGTCTTCCCCTACTTCGTTTTGTTCATTGTCTTCACTATTTAACTCACTGTTGTAGTTCTCCTCTTGATTTTCTACTACCCTTGTTTCTGGTACCTGTAATACCCCTCTCTGTCTCACGAAAATCAAGTTTTTGATTTCCGGATCTTTTAAAAATCTATCTGCAATTATATCTCAATTTTTGCCAACTTACTGATTGGTACTCTCGGTATATTACATACCATCTCGCTTTATCACGTTTCATGAAACCTCCACCATTCGCCCGTTCCTCGTCTTCTATGTTGAGAAGCTTGACCTTCATTTCCGTTGTCCATTCTAATGATTTGCGATGTGCGTCTTCCACTACTTGGTCTTCTACTTGTTCTAATATTTGGTTTTGGTTGCCAGGTTCATTCTGCCTTCCCCACCCTTCTTTTTTAAATCTTTTCTCATTATCAATCAAATTCTGTGCTGTTCTTCTATTCTCTGGATACTCTGCACCCCATCTGTCTTTTACTTATTTCATAAAGTTTTTTCGTCTTTACCTTTCTTGTGAATCTAATTTAACTATTCTGTGTTTCCGTTTTTCGGTCCACTTACGGTTGTTCAATATTTGAATAATATTTTGATTGTTATGAATTGATTCATTTTCAGTATCCACTTGTGCCACTGTTTTATTAGCAATATCATGTGTTATTATTATTATTATTATTGTTTGTAGTAGTAGTAGTAGTAGTAGTAGTAGTAGTAGTAGTAGTAGTAGTAGTACTACTGTACATGGCGGGAAAATTAACCACTTGATAGAGATAGAAAATAAGAAATTCATGATACAATTATTGTGAGAAGGGAATCAGGCTGTTTAAAAAAACTGTTTTGGAAAGGTGCGGTAATCTCAAACAGTACTCTTGTTTTGCGAAGTTGTTCGATAATTCGTTTTTTCCAATAATTTGCTTTCAGGGCAATGACTTATAGTATTTTATCAACAGCAGTAACTTATTGTTTTCAACTTTTGCAATACGCCTTCTAGTGACTTTCTCGTTAGAAACCATGAAAATATACTATTACCATTGAGATAAGTAACTTGTTATCACCAAAAAAGTTGACATGCTAACTAGAATATATTTTAAGATATTTTAAGGAAACCACAGGTACATCAGGGCGATTCCCTATGAACATCGAGTAACCTAGTTGTGTTTTGTTTCTTTCATTGCTAAATCTCAATTGTATTTTAGATTGGTGATGTAATGTTTGACGACATCGAAGATGACTTTAATGAAGACATTAACAATATTGCGTTAGGTACCTTGTCCATTGACTTCTATTTGTTATTATGATTATTATTATTATTATTATTATTGTGGGTATTCCATTTCACGGCAGAGGAGTTTTTTAGGCTTGGACCTGGTCTTTTCCAAAGACTTGAGGTATCCAGACCATCACTTCCATCTCTTTTCTACTCCTTTCTCTCCAGTACCTTTCGCAGGATGTGTGCTGTTCCTAGCACAGCTGACTTTTGAATAGTATCAATAGATAAATCGACTCCGAGCATGGCCAGAACGGATGTCAGTCGCTCTGTAATTGTCCTCAGTGCACCGATGATGATCGGCACAACAATTGTCTTCACTTTCCACAGCCTAGAGTTCTCTCGGTACAGCTCTTGGTACTTATCTATCGTTTCATCTTCCTTTGCCAGCGTTCTTACATCTCCTGGGACGGCAATGTCAATAATGATGCACTCATTGAGTTTTTTCCTTACCACAATTATGTCAGGATTTCTCGCTTCTATTTGGTTATCGACGTAGACATTAAAGTCCCACAGAACCGTCACGTCTTCGTTATCAACAACCTTCTCTGCTCTGTGGTCGTACCACTCCTTAGTGTGAGGTAGTCCGTGCAGCTTACAGAGGCTCCAATACACTGCGTCTGAAACTTTATCATGCCTTGCCTTGTATTCAGTCTGGACCAGTATGCTGCATTCGCTGATGATATGCGAAACAGTCTCATCCCTAGTCTTGCACATTCTACACAAAGCTGATTCTCTGCTATGCTCGATTTTTGCTTTTCTATAGTTGGTATTCAATGCTTGGTTCTGGGTTGCAGTGAATAAGCTCTCTGTTTGTCGCTTCAAACTCCCTCTCCTAAGCCATTGCCAACTTTTCTGAGCCGAAAATTCTTTCGTCTGTGTCACATGCTTTCCATGCATAACATTGCTATGGCATCCTTCTTTGCGTTTCTCTCTCTGTTTCTCCTTGAATATTTTCCTGTTATCTTTAATCTGCCTCCTGATGTACTGCTATATTGTCGACATGATATTCATGTTCATGCCATTTACGTATGTAATCAGGCTCTGATCTTCGTACCTGACTTTCTAGGATGGAGGCCTCTCCCGCCATCCTCTCTTCGCACAAAGAGGCGTTCCACATCCGCTCTTGGATGTAATGCCCCATAGGCATGCAGTAACTTTCTCGTTCTTTGCTCCATGTTCTCCAGTTCCTACTGGTTCCAGTCTGTAATTCCTCCTCCATATCTGACTAATGATACAGTCTAGGTGTTGATTGCTTCAATCAGGTTGCCAGAATTCAGTTTAGACTTCAAGATCTTACGTAGCCGTCTTAAGTACTCTGTTTCTATCCTGCCTTTCATGTCTTTGTGCTTGATATTATCAAGGTCTAACATTCCCAGGTATTTGCAGCAATTGTTTGAATCAAGTGATGATATACTCTCCTGATTTCCCAGAATGATGTCATTGTTCTGACTGTCCAAATTTCCCCTCTTGAGTACAGAGATGGCACACTTGTCTATTCCGAACCGCATCCCAATGTCTTCACTAAACACCCGAACTGTGTTCATCAGTGTTTCACAATCTTTCTTTGATTTGTTAAATAGCTTTAGGCCGTCCATATAGAGGAATGATTGATCTTCCTCTTGTTCTTTAACACATATCCATGTGGTGTCTTCCTCAGTATTGATGTCAGTGGTATCGTCGCTATTACGAAGAGAAGTGATGAGAGACTATCAGCTTGAAATATTCCTTTACTGATCTTAACTTCATCAAGCTCTTCTCCTTTGCATTCTAGAACTGCACACCAGGTTTGCATATTATTCATCGTGAACTTTGAGTCTATTTTGTACATCGCCAGGCATTCTTCAATCCACGAGTAAGGCGCCATATCATACGCTTTCTTGTAGTCGATCCACCCCATTGCTAAATTGGTCAAGCGCGCTTTACTGTCTTTCATTACGGCCTTGTCGATAATCAGTTGTTTCTTTGTTCCTCTTCCTCCTCTAGTGCATCCCTTCTGCTCCCATGGTAACAGGTCCTGTTCAGTCAGATGCTCGTATATCTTGTTACTAATAATTGATGTCAACAGTTTCCACATTATGCGCAAGCATGTTATTGGGCGGAAATTGGATGGTATATTACCTTCACTGGATCCTTGGGGATGAGTACCATCCTGCCCTTTGTCATCCAAGATGGAACATTAGATCTCCTCACCATTTCACACAGCTGTTTTGCAATCCGCGCATGAAGAGATGTGAATCTCTTGATCCAAAAGCCTTGAACACCATCAGGCCCAGGGGCTTTCTATAGTGAAATGTCCTTACACGCTTTGTGAACCATCTCCATAGTTATTTCAGCTTCTCCTTGGGTTTCTATCCCGTCATTATTCTCTTCCTTCATCTCCTTTAGCAAGCTTGCGTCCTGTTGATGAGCTTCGTGTATTTTACTCTCTCTTTCCTCTGTAGATGGTTCTGTCAATCTTCTCCTGATCTCGTCAATGTCCAGCTCAGAAAGTAAACTATTCCTTTTGATCACCCGGACCCGATCCGATAATCTCTGACTGTCAACATCACTCCTCCCACCCTGTTCTCTCCATATTCGAAGCATCCTCTTCATGTATCCATGGTTAGGTCGCTCTTAGCCAGAAAATAACACTCCCTTACTTGGATGTTGTCTTCTCGACTCCATTTCGCTCTTCCTCGTTTAGTCCGTGTTGGTAACTCCGTATCTAAACCAGTAGTTTGATGACGACTTGCTCCTGCCTGGTCCTCCACAGGTGGCCTGCCGGGCGCGACAGGGTTGGCTTGGCCTTACCTCCCATTTACGCTGTTAGTTTCGTTTCTGTTTGTCTTGTTCATCATGATGAGAAGGAGTTGTTTTTCTGTCAGGATTTGCTCCCTTAGCCTTTGGCTATCACAAGAGCCTCCCTGCAAGGCAGCAGGTGTAGTTTTTAGTCAGGGTCCTTTCCCTTAGCCTGTTGCCTTCCAAGGCCTGCAAGGCAGCAGTAGGTATCGTAACTCTGATGGGGGAGGCTAAGTGGGAACTGTGCCTTGCCCAAGGGTAGCCCACGACTATGCAGGGCAGGGGCGTCTATCCCCCCTGAGGTCTCCATGACCCTTATACACTAATTATTATTATTATTATTATTATTATTATTATTATTATTTTATTTTTCTATTATTAACATATTTACTTATCTTGCATATTTATACAATTGGTTTTCGGGTCACCCCAGTGACCTAAGGCAAGCAAAGGTTTTACAATAATACACAAACACGTTTAGGTAAAATAATTACAGATTCGTATATTAAAAAAATTGAATGAATATAAAAATATAGATATGTAAAAAAATATTAATTGATAGAAAATGATATTTTTTCGCCTGCGAGATTTATTTTTTATTTAACGTTCGTGGAAAATTTTACTCGGTAAAAGTATGAGTGAAAAAAAAAATATATATAAAAACCTTTAAGACACTTTTGCAGAATGTGAGCATTACTGGTTAAAACTATTTTTTGGATCTCGTGGAGGCTATGTTCGGCTGGTAATTTTTCGACACACTTTTGAGTACCTTTTTTTATCATGCCTAGGGCGCCTACGATGACAGGGACGGTCGTTGCTGTGAGGTCTCACATTTTTTCAATCTCTGTTTCGCTGCCCTTATATTTACTTAGCTTGTCAAACTCCTTGACAGCTATATTTTTCTCTAATGAAACACTCATATCTATCAAAAGGCAGGTCTTATCTCTATGATTTTGGGCGATTACTGCTGGCTCCTACAACGGGAAACCACTGGCGTCCACAGCCGAAAAGCAAGCTAATTTTTCGAACTTTGACTTTTTGTTGAATTATGTCCTTGTACTGTGCATGCTGCAACTGGCTATCGATGTGTGATTAATGCCTATAATTACTGAAGTAGTTTGTATAATGTTGTACCACTTCGTATCTTGATTTGCATTTACAAATAGTGGGTTGTTAAAGTCAAAGTTTGAATTCAATATATTTATGCATGCGTTGTACACGTAAATGTACATGTTTCATCGAAACGGATAAGTTTACATGACGAAAGTATGTTAACGAACATCCAGTTTACGTATCGACCGCTAGATGTCGCTAATGTAAACGATATAAACATTGGATAGAACGTCGCTAGACACTTTGAGCATCACACAACCCCGAAAACAATATGTCAACACATGCCCAAAATGTGTCATTACGTAATTTCAACATTATTGCATAACACGAAAACCACACCATAGATATAATTTTTTCTTTCAGATTCGGAATCAGCACCCCCAAATTGCCCAGAAAATCAATAAGATATTAAAATCGCAGAAAACGTTTGAAAAAATGTTGTCCACTGTAAAAAGTATTCGATCTACCTAAGATCTTCTGAGGTTCAGACTGTCAGCATCGACTTTTAACTGGAAAATGCTATAGAGTGAGAATACTATAGTCTTAAGCATTTTCTTGTCTTCCTATCGATATTTTAGGTCAAATCTTTCAATTTCACTATCGCCTCACCAGATCTAGTCATTGTTATTAAAAAATTCTTGATACTCAAATAGTTTTTGAGTGTAGTCCATATATTCACCCAACGTGTTCCAATCTTAAAGTCTCCTTCATTTGCTCATCTTTAAGATCATATGTCTATAAAAATTTTGATACTTGTACCAGTACATCTTCTTCATCTACTGCAAACTGTGAAAAGTAGTTAAAAATTTGTAAAAGGTTGTATGAAAAAACCCCAGAAATGTTTATGACTTTTGCAGTATCAAATTGACAATGCTTTTCGAAGAATATGGGCAGTGCATGTGAGGACAATTTTCTGGAGGTCTTGTACTTTTTGCTTTTCAGGTATTTTCTCTATATGTTTTTTTGAGTCCACTTCTTAATCATCCCTGGTGCCCCAACAATGACCGGAACTGTTCTAGCTTCGACGTTCCACGTTTTTTGAATTTCTATTTCTGGGTTTTTATACTTGCTTAACTTTTCGAATTCCTCAACTGAAATGTTTTTATCACTTGGCACACTCATGTCAATTAATGTACACATTTTGTTTTCCCTATCTTACATTATGATGTCAGGACGGTTGGCTTGAATCATCCGGTCAGTGTTGATCGGAAAGTCCCACAGAATAGTGGTATTTTCTCCTTCTGTGACTGGTAGTGGACGGTGTTCATAGCAGTTGGGGTTGGTTTCAATACTAAAGTGTTTGCAAATACCCCAGTGAAGATACTGCCCAACACGGTCGTGGCGTTTGACGTACTGATTTGGAGCAAGTGCAGGACACTTTTCGACCTCAAGCTGGTCTCTCCCTGAGGGATGTGTCCCTTGTTGACCCGGGTGACGGACGAGGCGGTGTGATTTACTTCTCGTTTTCATAACATATCTCAATGCATTTTAGCCGTACTGCCAAGGGACTGGGTATTCCGCGCCAGTCGCCACCTGGTATTTCAGGCCCGCGCGGATTTATTATTATTATTAGTGCTATTATTATTATTATTATTATTATTATTATTATAGAACACTTGACAAAATTAACATAACCCGGGGAATATTGCTGAGGGACCCCCTGTCTCCTCGTCTGTTCACTACCATAGCAATACCTTTGTCGATGTTACCACTTGTCGTATTGGGATATTTTATAGGTATCGGGCACTCATCTTTACCATCCATTCCATTTAATAGTAATTTTAATTAAAATAACTATTAAATTATTATTTAAATTCTTAAATTTGAAAGCAATATGAAAGGCAGCTTGTGAATTATTGCCATGAGTTTTTTTAAATATTGACAAAAATAATGTTATAATTTATGTGTGTTGGCTCTATAAAATAAATTTTAATTGAAATTAAAATTCATAAATCTTCCATTTCTTGGGGTGAGGAGTTTTATCTAATATTTCCATTTGATATGCTCGATTTATTTGTATTCTTGACCTGTTGAGTTGGTCAAACATATTGTGGAGAAAAGCTCTCCTTTCATTGGCGTGTTGGGAAGAGGGCTGGTTTTTTATTACAGCGGGGCCTCTTTTTTTGGCATAACTTTCCGTCAATTTGTTTCTTTGTGTTTCCGTTGTTTACCCACTGAGCCACCAAATTAAGACACTGCTTTTCCATCTGATGGTTATGGCTAATTAAAACGAAGGTGATTTAAATTGTTTAAGAACGCCTGCTTACTTACACTTTATTCATTCGTAATTCGTCATAAAAGTGTGACAAGAGACGTTAAATATTTACGGCGCCACAGGGAGAATAATTTGGTCCAACCATTTCTCTCTGCATCCCTTCCTCCCGGAGTTAAGACTTCTGTTGTTGTTGTAAGGTTTCTCAGGTTCCAATTAACAATGAATTTATCGTTCACTTTGGTGTTAAATAGGAAGTGTGAGCGGTGTTTTTAGTTTCTGTGTGAAACATGAACGACAGGGTATGTGGAAGCGTTCAATAGTGCTAACAAAGAAATTTTGCAAGTTGTTCCCACATCTTGGGCAGCTTTGCGCACATCGGGCTGTCTTATTTCATGTTGAGTAGCCATGCAGTTTTCACCGCAGGAAAATGGAACTTGCACGAAACTCAGCGGAGGGTATGAGCTTTTCATAATCGTATCACATCATTAATAAGTTCACGATCGATTAACTTGTT
>RDPX01000043.1:900431-936028 GCA_003991215.1 Morbakka virulenta | reverse complement strand
AATAATAATAATAATAATAATAGAGTACATTTTTAATCCTATTTGTATTATACTTTCTTTTGTACTTCACATTTATCGAACAATTAAGTTGCTCGTAGAAACCTTTGCTTGCCTCAGGTCACTGGGTGTGACCCGGTAAGTAATTGTAAATAAACAGCATTCATAAGAAAACCGTACATAATAATAATAATAATAATAATAATAATAATAATAATAATAATAATAAGAAAGAAAGAAAAAATTAGAAAAGAATGTTTCAGGCGAGTCAGAATGATAATGAAGACAGAGTTGAATTCGCAAAACCGAATAACGGCGGTAAACACCTTAGCAATACCAGTAGTATCATGTAGATATAATATAATAAATTGGAATCTAAGTGAAGTTCAAAAGTTAGATGCCAAAATTGGAAAAAAGCACAATTTGAAATCCGATGTAGACCACTTGTATCACAAAAGTAAAGGAGGAAGAGGATTAATACAATTAGAGCTTTCCTACAAAACCTCGACTATAGGGCTTTTCCAATATTTAGACATTGCTGATGACTGGGTGCTTCAGCTGGTTAGTATACACGAAAATTCAAAAAAGCTCCATTCTGCTTTTAAAAATCTGATAAGTTTTCTCGTGAATTACGTCTCGACATTGAAAACGACCATCGTTTAACTCCTGCTGGAATTCCCCGGTAAAACAAAGAAATGCGCTAAAACTGAGGGATTGAAACAATTTGAATCTAGATGGCAAGAAAAGCCTCACCACAGACAGTTGGCAGCTCGAGCCAATAACGCTGATGTAGACACAAAGGCAACCCATCAGTGGCTTCGCAGCTCAGGTCCGAAAGCGGAAACTGATGGCTTTATTTTTGCCGCCCAGGATAAAAGTTTGTTTACAAGGAATTATCAGGCAAACGTCTTGCATAATAGTGCGGACTCAAAGTGCAGATTTTGCAATGATAAAGTAGAAACTATTGACCACCTTGTCTCTGGCTGCTCTATTTTAAAACCAGGAGAGTATCAAAACAGACACGACAGGGTTGGACAGTACCTCCACTGGAAGATCTGCAACCATTTCTCTATAACTACTAGAAGTGACTGGCACGAATACCATCTTGAACCTGTTACAGAGGGACAAGACTTTACTATGCTTTGGGATTTCCCAATTCACACTGATCGCACAATACAGGCCAATCGCCCTGACATTGTCATCAGAGACAGGAAAAACAACAACTGCCTTCTGATAGACTTGAGCGTGCCATCAGATAGAAATGTCTCTACGAACGTATTTGACAAACTCGCAAAATACAAGGATTTGGAAATAGAAATTGAAAAGATGTGGCACCTTGAAACAATAGCTATTCCAGATGTGGTAGGTGCTTTGGGCCTGATAAAGAAAGAAACTACTGGCTATCCTGAAAACCTTTTTCTTCAAAATGTGCAACAAATTGTATTGAACAATACAGCTCATCTTTCAAGAAGAGCGCTTTGTATCTAAAATTGTCTTCTGTATCAACTTTTTTTTTCATTTGAATTTTATAACCTTTTATACTTTCATGTCTTATGTATGTCTAAGTGATATTCGTGATTTGTTAACCTTGTTTGATCGTAACAAAGCAAATCAAAGTAAATTTTTTAAGTAATAATAATAATTGGTAAAGGGAAAATACAGAGTAGAAAGGAAGGGTTTAACAACAGTAATTGAAAAATTAAAATAAAGGGTCCCTGCCAAAACTGCAAAAATTACCCGATACGAACAACGAATAGAACAGTACAGAATAAATAGATTGTCCGAGTGGATCAAAAGAAGGTCTATAATGAGTTGAATGGAAATGCTAGAAACAGTAATGGTGACATACCGAATGCTGAGGAAAGTAGAACCTTCTGGAGTGATGAATTTTGGAGTGTAGGGAAAGAGCATAACAAAGATACTGATTGTTTGAATGATCTGAAGGAGAAAATGGTGAATGTTGAACAGAGGAATTTTATAATTGATAAAGATATGGTTATGAAGCAATGTAGGAAAATGCCAAGTTGGAAGGCACCCGGGCATGACGGAGTGCAAGGGTCTGGATAAAGAATCTCAATAAAGTACATGAAAGGATAGCTAGTCAGTTTAACGATATGCTTGATGGGACAAAAGAAATACCAGCTTAGGTGACATGTGGAAAAACAGTGTTGTGTCAGCAGGAACCAGCAAAAGGAAATGCTGTTGAGAATTTCTGACCAATAACCTGTCTTCCACTGATGTGGAAGCTGCTAACTGGTGTTATTTCGGAGGAGATGTATTGTTTTATGGAAAGCGAAAATTTGCTACCGGAAGAGCAAAAATGTTGTAAGAGAAATAGCAGAGGGACAAAAAGATCATCTACTGATCGATAAAGCAATAATTAGGGACTGTAAGAAGAGGAAGACGAAGGTAGCTATGGCGTGGATTGATTACAGGAAAGCCTACGATTTTGTCCCACATAGCTGGATTCTGGAATGTCTTAATATGTTTGGTATCGCTAACAATATTAGGAGTTTTATTGAGAAAAGTATGGAACGATGGAAACTCCTGTTGACTTCAAATAGGTCTGAACTGTGTGAAGTAGATGTTAAAAAAATATCTTCCAAGGAGACAATCTTTCCCCGCGTGAGATGCATGATCCCACTGTCTCTTGTCTTGAGAAAAGTGAACGTCCCATATGAAAGGGGTAAGAAAGAATTCACGTTGAATCACCTCTTCTCTATATATGATATATATAAATTGTTTGAAAAGAGTGAGGATCAAATCGATAGCTTAGAACAAACGGTGTTTGTATTCAGCAAGGATATTTGGATAGAGTTTGGCTTAAAAAGTTATGGAGTGATTATTCTAAAGAGAGGGAAGTTGATTAAGTCTGACGGAATTCATTTGCCTACAGGAAATATTATGAAAGAGGTAGATGAAAATTGTTATAGCTATCTTAGAATTTTTGAGTTAAATTAGATTAAAGAGAAGCAGATGAAACTTAAGGTAGTAACTAAATCTGAAAGATGGTCGAGGTTGTATTAAAATCTAAATTAAATGGTAAGAATAAGATCCAAGCTATTAATATCTGGGCAGTTGCACTCTTAAGATATGGGGCAAGAATCAAGATCGGAAAGTTGATGAGCTGAAGAAGTTGGATAGAACGACGAGAAAGGGCTCTACATCCTAAGAGTGATGTTGACCGGTTATACTTGATAAGAAAAGACGGGGGAAGAGGCCTGATTGGGATTGAAACATGTGAAAGACTGTAGGAAAACAATAGGTTCATATGATGAATTGCTTTTGAAGGGCGTAAGAAAAATGGGCATAATTAGAACTGACAATTTAGTAGAGAAAGAAGAATTTAAGAGACAAAATCAAACTAAACTAAAATCTAAATGGCACATGAAAAAAGATTGTGTTGGCATTTCGATCGTGAAATGCCTGAAGAACTAGGTAGAGAATTGTCTTGGAAATGGATTGCCCATATTAATTTGAAAGTACAAACAGAAGCAACGATATTTGCGGCGCAAGAGGAGGCACTAAGAACAAATTATATTAAACATAAGATCGACAAAACAGCAGAAAACCAGATGTGCAGAAGGTGTGGTGAAAAGGGTGAAACTGTACAGTATATACGTAATTTGTGGGTGCAAAAAGCTGGCTCAACGCGATAACAAGAGGAGACATGATAATATTGCTAAACTAATCCATTGGAAAATATGTGAAAAATATGGTCTTGAAAGGAAGAAGAAGTGGTATTAGCACTATCCGGAGGGAGTAGTTGAAAATGATAACATAAATTGGTTTGGGATATTAACATACAGTGTGATAATGTTATTGAGGCCAGAAGACCTGATCTAATTGTGAGCTGATCTCGAAAGGCAATATACCGTCATGGATCTTGGAAGGTAGAACAATTTTGATCATTAAAGATGTAGCTGAGGGCCCTGAAGTAGGGAACTGCAGGCCGATAGCATGCCTTAATCTTTTGTGGAAAGTTTTCACTGGAGTGCTTGCTGACAAAACATATGAACACTTGGAACAGCACAAGCTGCTCCCAGCGGAGCAAAAGGGGTGTTGCACGACGTCGCAGGGCACAAAGGGCCATCTTATCATAGACAAGACTGTGCTTAAGAACTTTAAAAACGCCACACTAATCCATCTATGGCTTGGATCCATTTTTTAAAAAGCCTAAGACATGGTGCCACACTCAAGGATTGTCGATATCTTAAAGTTGTTCAAGATCTCTGATGCGGTAGTTGACCTGATCTCAGCTAGCATGACAAACTGGAAGACCAATCTGTACTCAAACAATCAGCTTCTCGGAAGTGTCAATATTGAGAGGGGTATCTCCAGAGTGATTCCTTGTCTCCCCCTCTTTTTGTCATTGCACTAATACCATTGTCTCTGGTTCTCAGACCATTGCCTATGAAATATATGCTGGGTAAGGACGAGCCAAAGATTAACCACCTTTTCATGGATGATCTGAAGCTCTTTGGGAAGTCTGAGAAAGAGGTAGAGTCACAAGTTCAAACTGTCAGATTCGTCAGTAATGATATAGGTATGGAGTTTGGGATGTATGGAGTTTGGGATATCAAAGTTTACAGTAATAGCTATGAAAAAAGGATTTCGTGTGTCTACTGTTGGCATTGGTGAACAGTGAGAAAGAGATTCTGGAGCATGTGAGTTCGGCACTTAAACTACAACAAGGTGCCACTGAAGGAAAGCTGGAATACAAATCGAGGATAGAGGAAGAACGGATAAGACACTGGAAAGCAATGGATATGCATGGAAAGTTTGAAAGGGACGCCGAGCATGTGAAAACTGATGACTCTTGGTTATGATTGGCGAGTTCAAGAGAGAGACGGAGGCTTGTTGATTGCCGCGCAAGAACAGACATTGGCCACAAACTCTGTGAAAAATCAATACTTTAGTACTGTCAAGAGTAACTTATGTGTCATAAATCATGATCATTGTCAGTGAGTGCTCGCCGCTTGCCCAACGCTAGTACAAAAGGCGACATGACAAAGTGTGCTTAAACCTTCACTGGAACCTTTGTTGGAAGTGTGGAATTCAGTTGGCAGATCAGTGGTATAATCATGTACTGGAAGCAGTCATTAAGACTGATGAGTTGAAGATTATGTGGAATTTCAAAATACAGACCGACAATAATAATAATAATAATAATATAATANTGTCAAGAGTAACTTATGTGTCATAAATCATGATCATTGTCAGTGAGTGCTCGCCGCTTGCCCAACGCTAGTACAAAAGGCGACATGACAAAGTGTGCTTAAACCTTCACTGGAACCTTTGTTGGAAGTGTGGAATTCAGTTGGCAGATCAGTGGTATAATCATGTACTGGAAGCAGTCATTAAGACTGATGAGTTGAAGATTATGTGGAATTTCAAAATACAGACCGACAATAATAATAATAATAATAATAATAATAATAATAATAATAATAATAATATAATAATAATAATAATATAATAATAATAATAATAATAATAATAATAATGTAGAGTATTAATAATGACTGGCTTCTGTTCAGTAAATTTCTGTGAATGAATGATCTCCTTTTAAGGTAAGATAAATAATTGCTCCTGTTTAAGTCGAAAAGGAAACTTTTAGAAGATTCTGTTTATTTTATTTGTTAATTGTGGTGTTTTGCCCAATACGCCCACTTTGGTCTATGTAAAAGTTGTTTCTTCTCTAAACCTTTATAAACCTGCATTTCACAGGACCTGAAGAACCTTATATTTGGATCAGCCAATACTGCCTTCCAGCCAGAGTGGATTAATCAAACATTGTCATTTTGTGAGTTGCCGGACTTAAGATATGGCATCGTTCAGCTGAAGGTAAGACTAGTTTAATATTTCAGTAGTAGTTTGTTTAAACCTCACTATTATTAGGGACTCTTTTAAGATTAACTCTGTTTTGATTGTTAGTTTAGGGATAGATATAGGTGGCAATTTCAAAGGCTCTATACCTGCAGATATTTATAGATAATTTCCTGCGGCAACACCAAGAAATTGCAAGTTTGACCACTCTTTCATTTTCAAAATATTCCTTTAATTTTAGGCCATATTTTCTCTGTAATATCGTACTCCTAACTTACATACGTCGATAAAACAAATGAATTTTCATAAAAAAGACCGATCTTTTAGAAATCCGCGTGTTGCTAACATTTTTTAAGAAAGAAATACTACTTTTGGGAACAACGTTAATTAAACAAACCGTTGACGCTATTCGAGCAATGTTGGATATCTATAGCTGAATAAAGTTTCTCAAAAAATCATTGGACATATTGACATTGTAAACTTTCACGCTCCTGCTTGAATCCTGAGAATTGATACGGTCAGGAACGTAGGATGAAGGCGATGGAACCAGAGGTATTTGTAATGACATTACGTTTTACTATAGTGGTTAAAAAGTCACTGGTATTAAGTGATTTTCCGTACGACTTGAAGGAGTATTTAATGCAAAGATAGTAATAAGGAGGTGGCCTTTGCATGCTGTATATGCTGATTGTAAGAACACAAGTCTTTAAAATTTTCTTCCAGGCAACTTCGGGCTGAAAACAGTTCTGGAAACTTAAGTTAGGGGCAAAAGTTGATTGTCTCAGGGCTTCACAAAAGTTAGGAATAGCAAGGTGACATCAAGATACAAATGAGCCCTTTGTCTAAATCTTCTTTTTTGTGTGAAGTGTGTGAAAACATTGGAAGCCCACTCTTTTATATTTCTTGTATGGACTGAGTTTTTTAATTTAATAGCATTGCTTTTTTTTCTTTTAGGGCGGACCTTGTGGGGTTTTAGCTGCAATACAAGCAGTTCTTTTGAAATATTTAATTTTTGAAAAGGAAAGCAGTCGCCGATTACAGCGGTATGTTTAATCATGCCATTAATTTCTCCAGATAAAAGCAGTATTTATTGAGACTGATTATATATATATATATATATATATATATATATATATATATAATATTTTGGCATATATATATTATCTTTTGGAAGATTATCATACTACTTTAGTAAAAAGTCAAAAACCTCACGAAACAAGGGGCAAAGTCTTTTTGAAAAAAAGCAGGTGCCTTTTTGGGCATCTTCTCTGTTGTTTCTAAAATGCACCAATCTCGTTTTCCCTATGACCTTGACCAGTTTCAAAGTTGACGAAACCGAGAAATGTTTATTTTTATATCTAATATGTTCTATACATGACATCTAGATTTTTGCTATTTCTATTCCCCAGCAAGATAGAAGGATATGGTCTCCTATGGACAACGCCCTTAAAAGGGACTTTCCAAAATCAAGTCCCTCTGAAGGGCATCGTCTGAGCCCATTACTAGAGAAAATGACGATAAAAACAAAGACATTATAAAAATATATAAAGACCATATTCTCCTATCCATATATTTCTCTAATATTCTTGAAAATTCGCTACTTACGGACTAAAAGGAAGGCGGGGAAGTTTAACTGAGCTATGTTTTAAAAGATACTTCTCCAATTGCCAAACTATTTTAAGTGACTTGCTACTGCAGTTCTAGATTTTCAAAGTTCAGACCTACATGGTGAATGGGATCGGGTTGTTTTGTGGTGTTTCATTACACCTACATTGTGTTTATTGTGTTTCTTTGCCTATTGCTGGAAGCCATATTTCTAAAAGAGTGGAAAATGTGCTGTTAATATGACTGCTGTGCTGCAGGAAATGAATTATTTTGATGTATTTTTCGTGTTGTTTGTTTCCTTGAATATAATCTTATCATTTTTCTAGTCAAGTGTAGTCCTGTGTTCATCAGTTTTTGTTTATTTCATGCCTCTCAGTGTCATCTTTTTAATCAAATCCCATGCACTCCTTTCCCCCTTTAACCAAATAACAACTTGGTTTACCCATATAGGACAGTACTTAAAAAGTAGTTTTTAAACTATATTACTCCACCCTTAAAGTGGGACTTGATTTTGACAGTATCTTTACTAACGCGTATATGGTAAAGAGGGAATATTGGATATTGGCCTCTAAAGTTAAATTTATGATAACCGTAACGGTCCCCAAGAATAGTTTTAACATATTTTCCAGGCTGTATATTTCTCATCGGTTATT
Organism: Morbakka virulenta; assembly: GCA_003991215.1. Classification (NCBI taxonomy): domain Eukaryota; kingdom Metazoa; phylum Cnidaria; class Cubozoa; order Carybdeida; family Carukiidae; genus Morbakka; species Morbakka virulenta. The sequence continues at coordinate 927,944 of RDPX01000043.1, read as the reverse complement.
TTATTATAGAGAGTTTTTCTATTAACAGTTTGTAAGTGACCATAATCCCAGCGCATAGAGCCCCTCCTTTATATTTTCTTGGCAGGACCTTTCATTGCAGGAGAAGAAATAAAAGCTGTCAGGGGCCCAAAAGCTGCCCTGAGATGCCTTTTTTTAAACTTAATGTAAATAAAATGTAATACAGCTTTAATTTCCATAAACATATAGTGTATTATTTGACTTTTCTTAGGCAAAACCAGAAGTCATTTTCTTAACTTTGTTAGAAGTTCAGTGAGGCAGATCTCTCAACGAATAAAGGGTACTAGCTATTTGTGAAATTAAAAGGCTTTTAAAGATGTTCAGGGATTTTTTTAAGAGGTCGGGATTTACACAGAGTAATTCGCCCGTCGGAGTTTATGATTATATTAAGAAAATTACTTGGATTTTTTGGCCGCTGATTATTTATGGACTACTCAAACTGGTTACTTTTTGGTATTTTTTAGGCTGCCGTCACCCTCAGAGGAGAAAATTGTTGATTGTCTTTCAACCGCCATCGTTGATATTCTTTGGAAAGCTGGCGCAAATAAATCAGCTATACTGGCACTGTGAGTTAGACATTGTTGTTTGTTATTTTGTTAGACAGTCAGCTTACTTTCTCTTGTCGAGTCTTAAATTGCTCTTTTGTTAATTTGAAAAGGATATTTAAACGAGTCATTGATATATGAAGGAAATTTTTTGTAGAACCTGCGGAGTCCACTTTAAACAAAATGCATGTCATCTTCTCTTTAAGAGAGACATATTCATACTACTACGTTCATTCGCTAGTACGATGACTCTGTGTTGAATAATTGTAGGCAGTAAAAAGTACAGTAGAATATAGTAATAATATACTGTTATATAATATATAATATAATAAAATATAATATAATAAAATGTAATAAAATATAATATAATTTAATATAATATAATATAATATAATATAATATAATATAATTAATATAATATGACATACTTTAATTAAATTTAACGGCACATAATGTAATAATGTTGATGATCACTGTTCTTGTCCATTACTAATGAAAGAATTTTTGCACTTCCTTAAACTGAATCTGGCATTTGTTCCTCTTAATGAAAGCTTATTCTTCTGCTTTTTGAGCTGGCGAATCAATTAACTTACGAAACTGTATAATTTATAAGTGAGGTTGTGACATTCTACTTGAAAAATAAAAGGTTTTTGGCCAAGGTGTCACTATCGGAGAACTCGCTGATTTTGTTGATCATATGATACAATGCTTGTTATTTTGTTGTTTATTTTTCAGGTCTTCGCAAAAAAAACATTTTTTGGGAGGAGGACGATATAAACCAGACGGCATAACAGAAACGGTACACTTTAAGATATTTTTTAGTTAGGAAAGGGAAAGGGCAGCGAAGGTCAGTCTTAACTTGGTTACTGTTTTTACTCTTCCCCTAGTATGTCTGAAGCCACAAACCATAAGCAGTTGTAAAATCTCTGCAAAGAATTCCATTTACAGCTGAGAGAATAATGCGCCAGTGTCTATCTCGTGCGATAAGAATTTCTGAGGAAAGCTTAAAGATGGTAGATTTTGGTATGATTTGGGCTCATTTCAAGATTTTTGGCTGCAGGATTTACTGACATTTTCTGGCAAATCTTTCTCATTTTAATGGGCTATTGCCCAAGTATTATTATACAAACATCGGTTGAAACCGTGCTTCTAATTTCCAAATGAAAATGGTAGTCTTATAAATAAATGTAGACGCGTTGAAAAAAATTAATATTGGCGTGGGTTAAGTGACTGACCAACAAGATAATTCGATTTATCTTCAAGATTTTTATTTCGCTTTTGTTTTTAGATTTTCGTTTTCAAATCAAAGGAACTGCTTAGATAAATTAGATATAAAATTTAGTTCTTGAGCGAGCTTGTTGAAGTACTCATACACCAAATATCATCAAATATAACTTTACCCAATTTATTCTCATTACCTTCAACACCGTATTAATAAAAAATTGTTTCTTTATTTTGAGAATTCATACAAATCAGGTAAGAATTCACAAAGCCGGATTCCTTACAAATATTCACCTTTGTGAATATAATAAAAAGGCATGATGATACTTTCCGAAGTTTCAAATATTTCCAAAATTTGGACATGGAGGGGAAGATATTTAAACGCCTCCTGAGAAAATATGGGGAAAAATTGGCGTTTTTTAAATGATCAGACAAAGTTATTTGTATGGAAAAAAACATGTTTTGTGAACATTACAACTTACATGCTTAGGGACTGGGTTCAACTAAGCACCTTGAACACTATTGTTACAAAAATCTGATTTTTACGAGCTTCAACATTACGTCCCCGTTCCTTCCTGATAAAGGAACGGGGACGTAGAGTTAAGGGTTCTAAAATGTGCCTGCGTTTTTAATGACTTTGGATGTATAAAGCTGATGATGACGACGACGGTGATAATGATGGTCATGATGATGAAGATCATGATGATGATGATCATGATGGTGAATTGAGGAAAAGTACTGGAACTACGATTTTGAAGGTTAATAGACAAGAAGCCACAAGTGTAACCATCATGTTTTTTATTTGATAGTTTCTTGACGTTTTCCGTACAAATAAGGTGTTTAAACTTACTTTTAAAAGTTTTTGTTGATTTTTGTTTTTATGGTTGTTAACGTCATTGGTTGTAGCCGTCCACTTTTATTGCAGAAGATTTTTCCAATCTTTTTTATAGCTTATCCTTTATACCTTCACGAATCATTCAAATCTGGTAGCGTTTGTGAAGCATAACATTTTCCAGGTAAGTTTATAAAATTTTAATTTTTTTTCCTACGAAATGGCTGTATTTTAGGAAAAGAGAGCTTTTATTTCTTCTAATATTGTTTTTTTTCCGTTTTATGAATCATCAAAGGAAAAAAGAATCATAACTTGCTTGAGTAATTCGATCTAAATAAATTTTTCCACAACGTTATGTGAAGAAACGTAAGATGAACTAATATTATAACCAAAGTGATCAGATTTAACAATAAGCGGATAGTGGAAAAACGTTGTGAGTTACAAATATCAACTTGGCTCACTTTTTGAATCGAAAACCTCTAAAAAGTGAAAGAGACCTAATGTAGAAGAAAGTGTGTTTGGTCGATATTAATCAATAAATACAATTATAGATTTACTAGCAGGGAAAAGACTTGCAGTATTCGGTGAAAGGGATATATTCGTAATGTCTGTTGAGAGACGAGAAAAAGTGAACAAGGTGTACGTTAAGTAGGTATCATGGCATGTTTTACAATATGGTAACCTGGCCATCGTGTTTTCCCTTGGCAACTGTTTATCACGACCAAGTGCTGCAGCAATGCCCATATATTAATATAAATAGTCTCTTTTCAGCTGTCGTTGAATGCGAAGGCTGCAGTGTACCAATCAGAGGTTTGGTTCCGATTGTAGTCATTTGCAAAACAGTGATTTTAGTGCCAAAGGCTATTGCCTTGAACTTGACCTGAACTTTGGGTTCCTGGTAAGCATCAGTCACTATCCCAAACAGTTAACATGAATTAAATGCTTTCCCACAACTGCTCCTTATTCTGTTTACTCGTGGTTTCTTTTTCTTCTTTTGGCTTCTATGATGTTATGATTATTTCTCTTTCTTCAGAGTAAACAGCTGATCTCATTTTTTTGATGTAGTGAATCTCGGCATCTCAAATCGTGATTCATGTATAATCGTAAAAGCGGAAAGTTTTTCAATTAATCATCACCCCTTGATATAGTGGTATATGATAAGGCGATATATGGTCTCCATACTTTTTCTAATATAAATCCAAATTGGAAGCTATCTTTCTGCCTTTCCTCAACAGAATTTTAAGACATTTGCAAAAGTGAGTACTAACTGTTTTCCTGAATGTTTAACTTTGTAAATTAACTTTTTCAATAATGTAAACAAAATACAATGTATATTTTGAAAAAATCCCAGAGATTAATATTTCCGGATATAAGAGGATGGTTTGCTAAACACTTGTCGGCGTAAAAATAATAAGTGATATGCTTAATGTCAGACTGGGATTTTTCTGATGTAGCTTCTGTTTCCTTGTTGCATTTCTGAGTAATTTCTCATAAGTAAACCAAATTGTTAATTTTTTTTGGTAATGGTCAATTCACCAGGAAACTGGGAACCACAATTTAGAAATGTTATGTAACCTAACCTTTAGATAAATCAAAATGTGTCACTAAGAATTTTTGTACGAGCTGCTATTGATTTTTCAATATCCTTTCTAATGTTGTTTGCTTATTTGGATGTTTTTTTGTCAGGTTTGTTAAAAAAGTACCAGAGTTTATTGCTGGAATTTTAACTTAAAACTATTGCAAAATTGGTAATTCTTAATGTATTTCACTGAATTCTTGCATAACAGTGGCAGTTAATTTTTTTTAAAATACAGTTTCAAAAGGAAAATTCAGCAGGATGCATACTTTTATTATATTCTGCAATATTCTCCAGGGGAATTAAAAGGTATGTAGACGAAATGTAACTGAGCATTTAATTTATTATGTTACATTATACTTATACTTTGAAGTTAATTAAACAATTTTTAAAATTACTTTCGGATGTCACTCCTCGTTTGACGTTATTTTAGGATACAATTTCGTAGTATAGTGTTTATTTCAACCATTTATTAAATTGAAAAAAACATGCGTTGATGATTCTGTCACGTTACTTGCCTGTTCTAGAAGTGTCCTCGGACGTTTATATGACCTTGATTCAGATGCCAATGTTGAATTGTCAGTATTCAGATACCCAGAAATGATAGGCATAAAGGTGGCCAATTCAGTATTTAGTGGCTCTCTAAATGTTACTTATTATGAAATCATAATCTTTTACCTCACAAGTTTAATTTGAAGCTGACGATTGCAGGGCACCTTTGTTGTTTAAACAATTGTTGTCTGTGTTTTTCGAATGAAGATGTAGGTAACATACTGGTAATAACTCGCCTATTACATTTGAAGTCCAAAAATGCATGTTTTCTTACGATAATGTTCATACATGAGAACAATTTAATAGAATTAGTGTGAGTATGTGCCATTAAATTCGTTCGCCTTTACCACACTGCCACTGGTGTTATGACTAATACTAGGTGGACTGCTTGACAGTCAGTATTACTGCCATGTTCCCCTTATTCTTATCAGTTATTTTGAATGAAGTGTCAGATTTTGACAGCTGGTAGTACAGTAGGTTTCGTATGACCTCTTGTATAAAGAGTATTTCACGACTTGATTTAAGGAAAAGTTTACTTAATATTCAATATTAAGGCGCTCGAATTTTTGGAGATCCCTCTCGAAAGCTGTCTTTGAAAATTCAACTTATAGAAGTTTCAAATTGTGGAAATTGTGATACAAATAAGAGAGTGATGATGTGGATGAAGTAACGCATTTTAAATTCAGATCACCTAAGTAATAACTGATGAACACTCGTTTTTCTCTGTCTGAGATCCCACTCCTCATTCTGTGTGTGTGTGTGTGTTTGTGTGTGTGTGTGTGTTTGTGTGGGTGTTAGAGACGAGAGACACACAGAGAGAGAGACAGACAGACAGACAGACAGGGGGAGGGGGGAGACAGGTAGAGAGTCTCTGTGATATTTATCGGCTCATGACTTAAAGTTGAACTGCCAGTGGCGCTCAGGAATGCTCCAAATTGTTTTCATATTCCTACACAAATATGGTAACAACAACACCCCCTTTCACGTCTTCTCAGTCATTGATATTGTTCGAAAAAATCAATNAACTTATAGAAGTTTCAAATTGTGGAAATTGTGATACAAATAAGAGAGTGATGATGTGGATGAAGTAACGCATTTTAAATTCAGATCACCTAAGTAATAACTGATGAACACTCGTTTTTCTCTGTCTGAGATCCCACTCCTCATTCGGTGTGTGTGTGTGTGTTTGTGTGTGTGTGTGTGTTTGTGTGGGTGTTAGAGACGAGAGACACACAGAGAGAGAGACAGACAGACAGACAGACAGGGGGAGGGGGGAGACAGGTAGAGAGTCTCTGTGATATTTATCGGCTCATGACTTAAAGTTGAACTGCCAGTGGCGCTCAGGAATGCTCCAAATTGTTTTCATATTCCTACACAAATATGGTAACAACAACACCCCCTTTCACGTCTTCTCAGTCATTGATATTGTTCGAAAAATCCAATCAAAGTTGCGTGTTTCAAAAGGTTAATAAAGCAAAGGACGAACTTCAAATGTAAATTGCAGCCAACGACCGCAATTTACATTTGAGACACGAGATAAATTTTAATGTTCATGGATTTTCGCACCCTGAATATCTGCTTTTTTAATTGTATGTACAAAAATACACCGAGATATTTTAAGAACGAAAAATTTAAATGTTTTGAAATTTTACTGGCTGCGGTTAGAAAATCGGAAAGAGTGTTTGTTCTTCATCAAGGTTGCTATATTTTTATGCTTCACGTAGTAGGTTGTTAAAAAGCAGGCAAAAAGTAAAAGTCATTCCTTTTCACATATGGAAAATGAAGGGCAATGTAGAAAGCTGCCAACCCCATGAAGTGGCAATCGATTTTTAACGATACAAGAAACTAAAGGTTTTCCAGTACAGCTTTTTATATCTTGTTTGGTTGACCCTCTCAATGATAGGGATCAAAGTGGTAGAGCCTAGTGAACATACTTTTCTAGCAATTTTCTGCTGTTTCTTTTTTTTTTGTTTCGCTAATGACATTGTGCAAGGTGGTATGCCACGGGTCAACAGCACTGAAAAGCAGCGATATTCCTGACGTTTTTCGAGGGGTGCGGGTATCTTTTCATATTCTTATGTCGATTTTATGCTTTCTTCTGACTTTTCAGCGTTTGTCAAGTGGAACATCTTAGCCATAGTACAAAGCCCAACTCTACTTGAATTTAGTATTGGATTTTGTTATTCTTTTTTCAGGACCAGCTATATTGTCTTCATTTACCCTCTTTTGGCTATTGTGTTAAGATTCTTTTAAGAATGTTGGACTTATTTTATTCCAATAGAATTCAAAAGGATATGGACGAAGCCAATGGGACTTTAATTGGAAGTCATGGGTATTGTACACAGGTATGTATTCCAGTTTCTTTATAATGTGAGGTCATCAAGTATGAACAGGGTTTTGATCCTACTGGGGATAACCAGTCAAATCCAAACCCACCTGAACACAGGGCCAGCATATGTTCAGTGCCCCGTTAAACGAACGGTAAAATAGAGAGAGATATGGCAAATGTTTCCTCTCCCGGGATTTTGTCTCCCTCAAGGGAAATTCGCGATAAAACGTCTCCTAATTAATTGGCGCTGACTGTATTGCTTATCTCTGATGACTCAGAAATAGTAAACTGCAACCTGTATTTTACACTTGCCCTGGCTAATAATTGTTGTTATTCATCACTCAGACTACTTGTTAGATATTATATTTCTAGGTGACCTAGATACCTAGTTTGAACTAGTGAAATACTTGTTGAGAGAAAAACCGTAGCACACGTCAAATGAATAAATCGTTATCAGTTACGTAGTAAAGTTAATCGTGATGGCAATGTCTCCATTGCCGAGTAATTGAGAGGCTAGTCTAGCAATCCAAACCTGTGAATCAAATCTAATTCCTCCCACAGTATTCATACACATTTCTCCCACATGAGGTATTGCTTTGATCCTCCTTGTTATGCCTGCCTACAGTTGGTCAGTTGCTTTGGGATTGTTCTTAAACACATTTTAAGTAATCCAAAAGGTTAAAAATCTGGGGGGTTCAAGCCCAGTGAGTGTACAGCCTACTCAATGTATCATCTACTGAGCCAGGCCCTCAAAACCCTGCAGCAATCACTGAAGCTGTTGCAGTGTGGAAAGTTGCTCCATAGTGCTGAAACCACCGTTCTTCTCGTTTTAACAGCACTTTGCTGACCCAAAGCTTTAAAAATTTACGAAGCTCACCCCAGCGTCGTTCAGTTTTAACCATAAAAGGGTTAACCTTTCTGCATGTAAACCAAACTGGACCGATTATCCCATGCTTGAGAATTGCTGTCCGAGCTGTGCGTTTAACTGAGTGTAGTAGCCTTTAGAAGAACTCAGCTGTTGGGAATACACCCGAAAAATCATTCTTGGAGTTTATATGGGTCGATGAAAGAAAACGCTCTTTATCTGAAAACTACATTTGGTCAAGAAAGTAAGTTTTTTCGTCAATCACAAAACCACCTAAATATCACAACACATTTATCCATGACATATTCGGCCGGCTTCTCCCTAGCTCCTATCCTGTTAGGGTACAAATGAAGGTCCTGAAGAAGGATTCTCTTCAGAGAATGCTTCGGTTGTTGGCAACATCAATGAAACAACGCCATTGGACTGCCACCAACTGAGGTCCTGACTGAGGTCATGTTTTCCCGGATTCTTGCCCTCCGCCGTCTCACTGACTGATTGAGAGTGTTTTCTTTGACATCGAGATGTTTACAGCCTCTTGCATTCTTACCTTCTGTACCCATCCTAAATTCAGTACTGATTTTTGTTTGGTAAGACAAGTGAATTGCCTATTTCAATGTGCTTGTACAGTCTTAAAGGACTTGGTCGAAAAGCATAAACCATGGTTTATGGCAAATCCACCAAAACATCCTAAAAAACTCTTTCAGTCTATTATAATTGGTAACTATTTACTCTTAAATCTGACGAATGAATGGAGGATAACATTTAATTGAAAAAATTAATAACATTTATTTGAGTTGCATTTTTTGTTTCGGGGTGTCACGCCGTATTTGAAATTAGACATCATTGAAGGTTATGATATTGCGGTATAATTCAAGGTTTTTAAATTGATTATACTTTTTTGCATTACAGGAACTAGTGAATCTGTTACTAACAGGAATGGCTGTATCAAATGTTTTCGATGATGTTGTGGAGTTGGACTCCGGAGGTTTAGAGAAGGTAGCTTTTGAGCATTTGATAGCTTGTTGAAAGTAATTTTTGGTATCGTAAAAACTGCCTCAGTATCCTTTTAAAACCAATTTTAACCAAATTCATTTGTAGATCGATAGCATATTCCACATTCGCACTCAAAAGGATAGCATTTACCGGTACTCGAACTTGGTTTGGGCATCTAAATTGGAAAAATATCTTTACCTAAATTTCGACCTTTTCAGATTCTTCCGTATCTGTGCTTTCTTCCATTATATATATATATATATATATATATATATATATATATATATATATATATATATATATATATATATATATATATATATATATATATAACAGTTTGTGACTCTATATATACATAAACATTTATATNTTGTTTCGGGGTGTCACGCCGTATTTGGAATTAGACATCATTGAAGGTTATGATATTGCGGTATAATTCAAGGTTTTTAAATTGATTATACTTTTTTGCATTACAGGAACTGGTGAATCTGTTACTAACAGGAATGGCTGTATCAAATGTTTTCGATGATGTTGTGGAGTTGGACTCCGGAGGTTTAGAGAAGGTAGCTTTTGAGCATTTGATAGCTTGTTGAAAGTAATTTTTGGTATCGTAAAAACTGCCTCAGTATCCTTTTAAAACCAATTTTAACCAAATTCATTTGTAGATCGATAGCATATTCCACATTCGCACTCAAAAGGCTAGCATTTACCGGTACTCGAACTTGGTTTGGGCATCTAAATTGGAAAAATATCTTTACCTAAATATCGACTTTTTCAGATTCTTCCGTATCTGTGCTTTCTTCCATTATATATATATATATATATATATATATGTATAAACCAGTTTGCGACTCTAGCAATGCATATACAAGTTTATAGTTAAGCCCTTGCTAAGCTCTAATAGTTTGATCACAAAGAATACTACGGACGAAAATGATTACAGAGAAATAATTTTAGAATATTGTTCATTTATATTTTTTAATATTATATATTCTATATTATATTTTATTTATTATATGTTATATATTATATATTATGTATTATTTTTAGAATTAATTTTTTGCATTTTTCACAGGTTGCATGAGTGTCTAGCAATACAGGAAGATATTCTTTTAAATACAAGATTAAACGTTATATCTATTTTTTCTGGCAGAACCACGTGGAGTCATTAACAGTCAGTTTCTTTGACATCTTACCTCAGATTGATAATAAAAATTACATACTTCGGCTGTATTGTGGATCCTTAATATAAAGTCAGAAGTTACCTTACTTGTATAATGTTGGAAAAAACCTTTCCCACTCTGTTAACGATAAAAGAACCCCGAAACAAATTGTTAGTACAGTGAATCTTAATTGTTTTATTGCAATAAGTAGTAAGAATAAACGAGTCCTCCTACTAGAACTCATACTGATGTTGGCCGTTTATATCGACCAGCTAAATTTCGCGACTAGCCATTGTTAAATTTGGTTCTTGATAGTCTAACTGTTTCCCAGGCAACCAACATGTAATTTCATGAGCCTTGTTTCTTCTACCAATGAATGTAATCGTTTTCGAACTGTGTTACAGTCCGCTCATGTTGTAGCCAGATTTTAGATGCCATCAGATGAACTTTTGCCTTAGAAATAACTAAAAAAGAACCTATTTGACATAATCTTAACTTGTGTTATGCCAGTGAATAAAGAGCACCTTAATTGTTTACTGAAAGTAATTTTTGTCCATAGTTTTTGACGGTGCATTATACGTGGTACCAGTACAGATTTGTAACCGAAGTTCATCAATTCTGATTCCGTGTTTCATATAATTTCTTTAAATGATTTTCAAGGCTTTAGTACAAAAAATCAATGTTACACTAAATTAAAGAAATTTAACTTGACTCAATAGAATTTCGTATATACAAACTTTTTTGCCAGTATTTAACTCTGTTGATAAATTAGTCATTTTTAATACAACCGGAAATGCCATCAGGTAAAACACAGAAAGGATACAAATCATCATTAACATTTTACCAGACGATGTAAGGAATAAATATGATGATGACTATGGGAAAAGAACAAGGATAAACTGGGCTTTTAAGAAATGTTGAATTTTTTACATTTACCCAAAAATCACAAAAAATGTTCAAGTTATACTTTTGTGTGACGATAAACAAAAACGTGTTCCAAATTTTCGTTACTCTTAATTAAGGTTTATTTGATTAAGGGAAATTGGCATTAGTAAAGGACATCATTACCTTCGTATATAAAGGTAATTTACCTCTGACAAAGGGATGTATGTTTTTGTCGGTGTCTGTTTGTTTTGTTTGTATTGTTTTTTGAAGATATAAATCTCACCTAGGTTTAACAAATACGTTCCGTGCTCACAGATGGGCATTTTGAACCTCATTTCTCATTATTTTTTGTATTATTTTCGTTACTGCTTTTTATTCCCATCCTCAGAATGCCAATGAAAGTTTTTGGCGATAGTTAACTTTTTAATCCTTTGTGGTTAAATGCATATTTAATTTCTAAGTAGTGCAATTACTTGAGTTAGTGTTTTGATGCCGATTTTATTCGAGAGAAATGCTTCTTCAGACGTCAACGAAATGCAAGTTTCGACTGTTACAAGCGCACAACAGTATCCTGTGGGATAATGTGCCAGATTATGATTACCAGATACAAACAAAGTCCGTTATCACGGATTTATTTGTAAGACTGCAGGATGGAAAAGGAAAAAGAGGAAATAGAGGCTTAGCTCAGCACTTCACAGCAACCAGGTGCCTTTATAGCCAATATTTCTAATACTTAACTGGGATATTATGTAATGAAGTGTAAACACTTTGATTTTGATTTTTAAAAGCAGAAGGTAACCAAAAAACAAGAAAGCTGTATTTTCTTGCTTAGTAAATAGTTTTGCGTTTTTTGTAAACCAATTGCTATTTCGAGCAGTTAAAAAATGTGGAAGGTTTATTTTTTGAAATCAATCTTTGTAATTGTTAATAAAATTTCTTTTATTCTTGCACCCGTCAGTCGGTCTTAAAAGGGATAGACAAACAAAGTGATATTGGTTTTTTGTCATTGTTTGAGCATTATCAGTCTTGCCAGGTTAGTTAAAATTCAATACCAATCTTCTTTTAAATACATAATTATTGACTAAATAGTACCTGTAAAATGAAATATATATACTTCTATTAAGGAAACGCTCGAAGAGATTCATTAGAAATAATACCTTTTTTCTGATAGAGTTTTGCAAATTAGAGCAAAGGCTCGTTTACATTTTTCCGCACATTTACACTGTTTTATACACTTGTTTCAACTTTCTTGTGTTATAACTTTAAACCATCTGTCTTCAATTTACCCAGTTTAGCTAGTGTTGTGACATTTTTTATAGCCATTGCCAATCTTTCATTCAGTCTGCACTGGCCTATTTCGTCATCATAATCATAGTATCTTTCCCCACCAGTGACGCACCCAAATGCAAACAGATCATTTGGGTTCTTTCCAATTGTTCTCGGACCACCTTTAGCGAAGCTAGTGTAAGTATAAGTTATGGCCAATTATGATCCCTCAACTTATCCGTGAAATAATGACCGAGGAAAGTTTTTCAGCTATCCCAATTCCTCTGATATTCTTGAAATTCTGCATTTCATTTTTCCCCCCCATTTTTTTAATTTTTGCTAAATATATTCCTGTTAAAAATCTCCCTTTAGATATTTACCCGGTAGATATGGAAAATTAATTAACTACAAACCATAAAATTAACACTTTTTACCACCTGTGATATATTTTTCTGTACTAAAACTAAAGTTTCTCTTCTGATTGATATTTTCTACAAAAATAAACTCGTGTTAACGAGATACGTACATTTATCCTTTCCCTTGCCTATTTTCTTGGAAAGGTTTTCTACATAAAAATGAAATAAAATGTCTCTTGTGGTGGTTATTCGGTTATATTATTCAACTGGAATTAAAACGGGGTATTCATCACTGTTATTTCGGCCCTATTTAGTGTAATTAAAAAGATGTTTCTGGTGTTAAAGGCAGAAGGTGAAGTGTAAAGCCCACTCGTTACACTATGTCAGCTTTAGCATATGTTTGGTGCGCAAAGTCACGCCACACGGTAGTACAGCAAGATGATACAAACATACGTCTTTGCACACGCCATATATGGGCCTTTGCAAAGACTCATACATGGCACATTTCAGCTTTGGTCAACCACACAACAGCGTTTGTTGAATATTGTGAAGAAAATACATGAGGACTCGATACACTTACACATCCCATATGCTTAGATACTGGTATAATACTTTGTAGCACTCCAGAAGACGTATATAAGCTTTGCAAAAATTGCTAAAAAGGAGCTGAAGTAAATTCATATACCAAATTGTAGCTGCTAAATACCTGCATTTTTGGAGTCACGGAGTAAATGAAAAAGATTAGTCAGGAGACAACAATTTTCCGAATGGCACTGTTGGTTTGTAATAGGTAATAGAATTGATTAAGTAGCTAAAAAAACGGATGTACTTTCGATGAATTTGACAAGGGTCACTATAATTATATGACGAAGTTTGGTAAAATTCTCAGTGAGTCAAGCTACGGATCACCGTCCTTGTACAAAGAGAAAGGCTTTTCTTAATTTTTTTTTTGCTTGCAAAGCTAACCACTTTAGTATTACAGAATATTAGCAGAAAAAATGATATTAAATGTATTAAATGTACTTTGATAGGAGACGCCGATTATTTTGCGTATACGACATGATCTCGATTATTTTGACTAACATGAAAGATTGTTTAAATAAACGTTTTCTCTTGTTGTTGTTGTTGTTGTTATTGACGTCAGTACTGAATATTTTTTTCGTTGCAGGTTGGAAAGAACTACAAAAATCCTAAATTCCCCATCTGGGTAGTCTGTAGCGAAAGTCATTTCAGCGTTCTCTTTAGTGTCTCAGAAGAAGCTATAAGCTCAAGGTAAGGCACATGGCATAGTTATGGTCAAATTTGCGTTATAAGGTAACCTGTAAGAAGTAGTCATGTGTCAACAAAGAGCATTATTTCTTGAAAACTCCGACAGATTTCCTACTAATATGAAGGTTATAAAGCGAGTGTTAACTGCCTGTGACAAAAACTAGTAAATTTTACTTGTGAATGTCCAGCCGTAACTCAGACAGCGCACACGTGTAGGAACACTTCGTTTTATGATAATCTGATACATTTTTTGAAATTGTTGATTTTATGGACTCACTGGGAGCCCTTTATTTAAGATATTTATCATGTCTTGAGTCATAAGCTTTTTCTGAACTACGTTTCGAGAGATACTTTTCCCATCGTCAGGCTTTTTGAGCCTCACGAAACGTAGCTCAGAAAAAGCTTACGACTCACGTTATGGTAGATATCCTACATCAATATCAAATATATTTCATCAACGATACGGTTACCAAAGTAAACTAGTTGAAAATAATTTAAATTATTATAAGTCGTTTAATGGAAGAATGCACTTGTTCCCGTGGACAATTAGAATTGCCAAACAGAAATTTTTGGCACATGGAGGAGTTGTATAAGAATTCATGGATATGATAAGGAGGAAACGTTAAGGACTCCATGTTGTACCTTTAGCGGTTAGAGTTGTGAGCCAGGGCAAGTAAGGGATGAAAATTAGGACAATCTCCTTTAAATTGCAGAAAAATGATCACTAGTGTCTGGTTTGGCCAGGCTGCTGGAGGGCAGACACAGGTGATACTGTACACCCAGCCCGGACATAGGAGTGGAGCTAAGATCAAGTAAAAGAAGAGGCGAATATTCTAAGTGATGAAAAAAACCCAGTTCAATTGAATTCGGTACATCGCACAGCCGCACTCGCACAGAGACTGCATACATTTTTCGTTCCTTTTTAAAAATTTTGAAGATATTGTTGCCTGAAAAACTCTGATTGTTATTTAAACCCTAGTTTGAAACCCATGACAGGCAATTTGTTTTTTTCATGTCAGCCCCCCCTGCCCCCGCCCATTTTTTGCACCTTTACTGAATCACGAAACACACGTAACCACCTTCTGTAAGTATGGAATCCACTGCAAGCAAATAATGTTTTGCACTGAAATGTTCTTCAGCTTTTTCTTTGAGTTAGCTGGTTTATTCTTAGTTTATGGTTTTTTATTATTGATTTTAGGACAAAGCATCCTTTTGACCTTTATTATTATGATGGCTTAGCTAGACAGGATGAAGAAATTCGTTTGACTCTTGGTAAGTAATTTATCATATTACGACTTACGACATGATAAATTTTCTACATCAAACAAGTTACTGATTAAGTACGTTCAAATATACATTGACTTAAAATCAATACACACTTGACATTGATTGGCGTCTGTCTTGTGAAGGGTTCCTTGGTAAGTTTATTGTTCAAATCTTACGGGAAACATACTTACCAAAAGATTGCTTTTGAAAACCCGAAGGAAGGTCAACGAGTCTCAGAAATTGCACGGACGACCTTCTCACGCGTGGTATAAGTATTTCGCCATGTGATACCACAGGTCTACCTACGGTTTATGCAAATAGGGCGAAGATAGGGATTCCATTTGATACCGAAAATCCTTCCGTTTGCCCCCCCCCTCTCCCTGTTTAGTCTTAGCCCAAAGATCTATCTGAAGATCAGCAAATCCAGACAGCCGGAACACCAACGTGTAGGAGACTGTTTCGTGTACGATCACCTGATAACCAGCCATGCTGCTTTGAGCCATTTAAACCTGCCTGGCGAAGATACAAGAGAAAATTATATGTAGACATAATGTGACATTTTAAACAGTAATTTCCATGATGGAAAGTGATCAGATGGAAATTATTGGATAATCAAATAATAATTAATAGGTATTTACTGAGACTAGCATAGGAGGAAGGAAGTTATTTTAGGGTATATTTCAGTTTTCCGTTCTAATACAGCAGGTGATTAAGTAAATTTTAAGTGACCTTTGCTTGAACTGTGATTTTTGACATATTGTCTACCAATAACCACACACACATTAATGTCGACAAAAGACGTTATTTGGACATATTTTTGTTAACATTTTAAGATTATCGATTTTAAGACATTTGCTGCCATATTTTTATTTAAATGATGGCACCATTCATATTTATACCTTCGATTGGACCCAACTGCTGTCATATTCTCTGTTGAACGATGTATTTTTGGTTGCTCCTGTGCAGTTCATAACATTTTTTCGAAAGTTCATCTTTATTAACGGAAATACCCCAGTCAAGGGTCAAGATTAATTTTTCTAAATAAGATACCGATGTTCGGTTTACTCCTTCGTAACTCGGTAGTAAGAGAGATTTCGGTGGGACACAACCGTTGGACTTACCCTAACCGTTAAATAATTACGGAATGCAGTTTGAGTCTACCATCTGTACCTCTCCCTTTAATCCGTTCACTCCCTAATTTCTTCCTACACACGACATCTCATTATCACCTGTGTGGCTTTCAATAAAATTATTTGACAATTGGTAATCCATGACTGGTCGCACCTTATCATTTGTTGGCTGTACCACAGCCAAGAAGGGGGATCACTTCGCTTAATGGCTTATCCCACTATACCAATCACCTCTTCCAAATCCACTTCCTAATCTCTTCCCAATACCTCTCCCTCACCTTGTGTACCTCCGTTCCTTTATAATTCCCAATTCTCTTCTCTAGCCGTTTGGGCTTCTCTCCCGACTGCCTCCATTGCACCGCCCACTGACATTTCTTAAATCGCGAAGAAAAATCTTTATCGTTGATTATAACCGATTATATGTTCACTTAAATGCCTCGGCGTAGGGTACAACCTACCGATAATTGACTTACTTCTGTCAGCCGTTATATACTGGCAGTCCTTAACGGGAATCCGGGAGAGATCCGGCACTGATTAGTGTAGGGTCTCCGTATCCACAAGAAAACGTCCCATCTTTGATTAACGACTGCTTTCAATGCCCATACGTTATCCCCTGGGTGAAGGTTTCACAGTACCACAATTTTCAAAGTCACTAACAGAGGGTCCATTATAATACCTGTGCGCATTACCTGTCAGCAGGTACAAAATGGCCATTTTGGCCCAATTTTCAGAACCTGACACCTTTGTTCCAATATTCTCACCCTGCCCATTACACTACCCTCTTTGGACCCCTCAGACTTTCTTATCTCTTCCTAATTTATGTTAAATTTTGTAATGTTTTCTCCGAAATAATATTGTTGGTGATTGAAGCTCTTTTTCCTCAATTGTTCTCTGTTGCAATTTTTAATAAACATGTAGACACCGCTGACTCAGACGTCCGTCCTTGACATCCAAGTCACAACTGACCTCGTTTTTCGTGTTCACAGCCTCCCTTTAACTCGTACCACCCACCCTCTGGTATTAAACGAGTCACGTTTGAGTCTTTTAGGCAATCACAAAAAAACATACATGTCGGAAAAATAGCGATCGCTAGCTATATGTGAATAGCCATGGGTACCATTTATCTTACACCCCAACACCCCATTTATTTCATAAAATGCAGTTTTTTCCTTTTTTCCGTGTATATGCCATCGAAGCTGAGTATTACATCTATAATTTTTGCGCCAGCCAGTGTTTAAAGTTATTCAGCGAGTTTGCGTTGCATGCCATTGCACCCTCTATCCATCCTATTGCCTTTGTTATCTTCGATTTTCTTAACAGTAGTTAAATCGTATCTTTACTTTTTAGACTGCACCAAACCATGGGAATTCGATTCTTGTGACGACGATTTGATTCCCCCACTTGAACTTTGTATCAGAACCAAATGGAATTGCTCAATATCTTGGAATGGAACAGAACCAATTTTGTAATATAGTTTACAGTTTACAAAACTGATTAGTTCATATTTAATGAAAGAATTTTTAAATATATAAGTTGAAAATGTGGATAATATCTTACGATAAAATTTATTCAAAAAGTTATCTGTGGTTTTTATGAACATGTGGTCTAGGAAATAACCTATTAGTGTGCTACGCCCTTAAACTGGTGTCTTGAATTGGAATTCATTGTATTGTGGAAGACCTGTTTTTATATCTTTGAATCTGGTATGTCGTGGAAAGATTGGGACCCAGGTTAAGTGTGGCATAAATGAGTGAAAATTAAAGCTCTCAGAAACACTTGAGAAACAACACTAATAGTTAAGTTTGGGAGAGGAAATCGCTCCAGTTACATCAGCACGAACGCATGTTTCATACACAGAAATTAATCTTGGCTTTACTCTTTACAAAATCACATTTTAAGGATACGCTAAAGGCAACGCTGCTGTTATTTTCCAATTTAAGCAGGCAGTTCAAGTTAGTTATTCTTTATACTACTTATACTGCTGGAAAATATTGCTACCTCAACTTGCTTCTTCTTTTACATTCCTCCACTCGACCTTGCTATTCACTGGAACTGTAGTCTTTGTCTCCTAGTTACGTTTTTATCCACTTATAGGCCTAATTAATACTTATAATTTCCAGCATGTATGAAGTCATATATACTTTCCATGGTAGTAACGCATATTAAGTGTAGCAAGGCACAATGCTCTCTTCTGTCTTCTGGTATGTAGTGTTTTAATGTTAATGAGTTTGAGTAGTCAATTTATTTTTAGCTACAGCTGAGTATTTTAACCAGATTGATGTATACGTTTTCGGTAATTCATACAGTTTCCTGTAATAAACCCCATCTCACCAGCACACTACTAAGATATGATCCATGATAAGAATGCACAATACTCTCATATGGAGATCTTTATTTGAAAATTAATGTTTAGCTATACTTTTAATTTGGGAATTATAGTAGTGAATTACATAAGAAATTCATTCTTATGGAAATAAATGAGCCAATTCCTATTTTCCCTACTTCTGTTAAGTGTTCTAAGCATTTTGCGAAAATGTTTTGAACAGACGGTTTAACATTAACTTCCTATAGCTACAATGCTACGAATACTAGTACCCACATTGAATTAATAGCTTTACAAAAACGATTATGCTACTATGTCATTAAATGTGTAAGTCTGTTTGGAGAATATTTGAAGATCCAATCAGATCCTGCCGACTTTGTGTTCATTGATTTTGGACATTAAGGAAAACCAATGTACCTGTCAATGCCGTACGTTTTTGGCCAATGCGTCCCCGATAACGTAGGGATTTATTCGCATATTCCTTTTTTTCCCGCCATATATTATATTATATTATTTACATTATATCAGGTGAAATGATGAATCTCAATTTTTTGTATAGTGACGGGAGTAGGTTCATGCATTCATTGACTCCTTTCTTTAGCATATACATTGGGTTTGTTCCTAATACTCCAAAGGCTAGCACTTGTCGTTATGGTTCGTTCCTTTGTAGTTCTTGGGGACTCCAGCCCAGGGCGAGGAGAAAGTTAATTGAAATACAGTAGCACGAAACACCAGACATGTAGATACCACTTTGATATTTAGTACTGTTGTATTTGAATTAGCATTTCCTTTGTCTCATACTGAAATGCTGAATTAAAGAGATTCGATATTCATTGCAATACTATGTCTGAAATATATTCCGTTTTCGCTGTCATTAATTGGGCTATTGAAAGTAATGACATTGTCTAAAATTTTGTTTGACCTCCACAACTGACGTTTTTATCACAGTGTATAACTTGTTCATATGATGATATTACTTTGTATATAACCTTGACTAATCCGTAAGTATTTTCCTAAACATAAAGTTATATAACATTGGCTTTGACGTTAAAGATTTTATATATTCAAAGTGATTCCTATACTTTAATATCAATGCCATANAATTAGCATTTCCTTTGTCTCATACAGTAATGTCCGAATGGAAAAGAACCAAATACCCGATACTGAAATGCTGAATTAAAGAGATTCGATATTCATTGCAATACTATGTCTGAAATATATTCCGTTTTCGCTGTCATTAATTGGGCTATTGAAAGTAATGACATTGTCTAAAATTTTGTTTGACCTCCACAACTGACGTTTTTATCACAGTGTATAACTTGTTTATATGATGATATTACTTTGTATATAACCTTGACGAATCCGTAAGTATTTTCCTAAACATAAAGTTATATAACATTGGCTTTGACGTTAAAGATTTTATATATTCAAAGTGATTCCTATACTTTAATATCAATGCCATACTATTTATGAATCAGTATTTATGTCATCTCTTTCGTTGTGTTTCTTAAGGAGTTATCTTAATTCGTCAACATCCCATATACCCCTGCTCACTACCATAGTTCTAATGTCATAAAAGAATTAACATAAAGCTTGCTACAATACGTGTGTTCACAACACGATTAGCGCACATGGCTTGGAATTTGATCTGTACGATTCCGTTATTCAAATGGCATTTGCCTGCTAATTGTCACCCAAGATATGTAAAAAGCTCATTTCTTTCCACAGCGGTTTTTGAACAACAATTGTTTACGGACAACGTCGTGAACAAAACTCAGCCACTTTACCTGTTTATTCATGTGTTGGAGTCAGGTGTTTTTAATCAACCTTAAGATAAAAAGTAATAGAATCACCTTGCAATACCGTGTCTATAACTGTGAAATGAAATGTCTTGTAAACGTTTTTCAGGGCTGATACGTGGTAGGTATTTTATTAACGTGCAGTTGATTCTGTAACTTCTTCTGTTGCAAAGTGACAACAGAATGTTCACAATGTGGTACTATGGAACTTTAAATGCATTTATCAAACTGAAAAGGTTTTCAATTAATACACTTTTGTTAGTAAATAATTGTTTTCATGACGTTGGTGAGAGGATCCGAATTGATTTGATTTGTTGGAGAAGATCTACCTATAATTAAGAGAGGCCTTGTATGTGCTATTGGACCGAACGTGCCAAAAACATTTTTGGTCTGTGTCGTTCCAGTCATGACTTTATTTTAGATAATATTGGTTTTAACTAATTAGACTAAAGTTGTTTACATCGTTATTAAGGCCAATTTTGTAAATTAGAATGACGAAAGTATTCTTCCTGATTTTCAATACGTTTCATGAGTCCAGAAGAAACAACAGCCTTGCGTTTTTGTAACTTTAATGTGATCTATGGTCTATGATAAGGAAGACGAACAACAGAGAGATTTGGCGTGCCATGGTCATCGATGTCTGTTCCAGGCCTGACACTTGAAGAATAAGAAGAATAAGAATGAGGTCTAAAGGACAGAGGGGCTGTAGATTTAATTTTGGTAAAGAACCAGTACGAAACATAACTTAGTTCTTACCCTATTGATAAATGAAGAAGCTGCGTAATAAAACCTCAAATTCTTTAATTCGGGAAGTAGCATTTTATTATTCAAAAAGGTATTAGAGCCTGGAGATGTATGTTTGGCATACTGAATATATTGGTTCTTAATCAAGTATTTTACTAAAGACCTTTTTGAAAAATACATAGACCTATAACACATAAAAATTGCTGTAATCGGAAATTTATATTTGCGTTTTTTCATTTTTAGTCTTTATTGACATGTTGAGCATGCATATATATTTATATATATATAGTCCCAAATCGTGATGCAAACCTACCTCTCTCTTAAACTTACCTGTCAGGCGTTTTCTACATCCGTTTCTCTTCTAAATCTTTTTTTTTTTTTTGCAATCCCTGCAGCGTTTAAAGAATACGTTAAAGCAGGTCAAACTACTGACCTACGCACTTTCCTTGTAAGCATCAAAGGAACTCTTCTGTCACAGATTTCACTCGATACTCTCTTTCTTTTATTCCATCCACATTGAAATCGAAAATTAATTTCACTATTCATTTCTCCATTTGTTTCCGCAATTGATCGATTTCAAAGTCGTCTGCATGTTTTGTGTATTTTCCTTCGATGGTATCTTGTGGATTACCTTCTCTCTATGTCGCAAATACTCGTCTTCTTTGTACATATCCTCATACGTCTGCTTTCTACTGCTTCTTTCCACCCCTCTAGTTTACCTTGTAAATCGGCTTTGCTTTTAGACACCAGCACAATGTCATCCGAATACATTAAACTTCATGGTGTCGCCTCTCTAATACACTCGGTAAGCACATGTATGACAATATTAGAAAGAAACAAAGTGTCGAACTGTGATGCAAACCTAACTGTCATTTCAACTCTTCTTCTTACCTTTGTTATTACACCTCTCTATGTTCCTTGTATTATTCTTATATATTTTTCTAACACTGCGTTCTTCCTCATGCTTCTCCAGATTTCGTCTTGGCACATTTTTTCTAGGTCTATAAAAGTCATATGCAACACTTTTAGTTTTTCTCTGTACATTTCTATCTATACCTTGTCTTAGAATGTTACATCAGTTGTTCCAAGCAAATATGTTGCTTTTAAATATTTGTTTCTCAACCCTGCATCTAGAATTGTGTCCAGCATTTTGAGCATATGTGATGCCAGTTTAATTCCTCTACAGTTTTCATATTTTCCCACATCTTTGTCCGTAAATATGGAGACCGAAGTTCTTTTTCTCCATTTGTCTGGTATTATCTGAGTTATTGTACATTCGATCAGTTTTAATAATAAATCTACTTAGTATCTCCAGAGCTTTCCATGACTCAATGGTTATGTCATCACGCCATATAGTTTTTCCAAACAATATAAAATCACAAAATTGTCTTCCACAGGGGCAATTTTTTCAGAAGAGGACAGGCTTTGTGCTTCCAACTGCTTTTCCTCCAGATATTTTGTTGCCTGTTTGAAATCAAGGAAGAGATATGAGCAATTTCTCTAATCCCATCTTTTTTATTTGAGAAATATAATAAATTGTGACGATATATGTAAATTTAGGTATGTGGGTGATTCGACACGTCATTTCTAAAATGGCTAAAACCAGGTTAATGAAAAAACCTATGAAATCGTTACTGTCATCAGGATTGGCAACAAAATTGTAACATGGTCTGATATTGTCACTGCGACCTATCAGAACAAAGCTGCTTTTTTGTTAAGAGTGAAGCTGTCGATGACCAGTTATTTCTTTTCCTAGTGATTAAGAATTATGATTAAGCAGGGAAGTATATCCCTGCACATCTAGTCTGCCAGGGTTATTATTCATGAATACGGTTAGAAAACGTGGGTCAAAGAAGAATAATCTTTTTATCTACCCCATGTAGAACAGTGACACAAAGGGCAGTTCTACTGATTTTTCATTCCTGTAGAGTAGGAGTACTCAGCTTGGATTTGAGGATATTCACGATACTTTTTCAATGTGAAAACATTACAAGCAACTTTGTCATACCAGGTACATGTTTCAGATCCCTATCTCATAGCAATAGTATGGCATAGTGACCAACAAAATCTGGCAGAATTATATGTCATTTTGTCAATGAGGAGACTATGTATGGACATTACAGTGTTGCTTTTCTGAAAAGTAAACGTATTCGCCTGCTTTTGGGATCTGCCAGACCAAACATCGTGCTTTACATAAAAAGGATAGGTTTAGATACATGCTATACTTAGGTTTTCTACCACAAAGAAACAAGCATGTTCCAAGACTCGCAGCATGAAGATCGTTAAAATACGTGATAATGCCTGGATATGCTGCTGGATTCTTTAGTAATCTGAAAAAAGTTCTCACTTTACCCCATCATAAGGCCTAAATACTTCTGATAACATGGCAGATACCGGCCAGGCAGTTAATGCAAATGCCCTAACAAACATTAATGCTCTAATGGGAGAGGTCAGGATCACCCAATATGAATCAAAATTAAGATGGGTGGAACAGCCAGCTGCCACAAGCAGAGCAAAGCTGAAAGGACAGGATGTTAAAATCCATCAAAAACAAAAAATAACAACTTTGTTTAAAAAAAGTCGCAAAACGATATTAAGAATGGGTATCTGGCATAAAATAAGAATGCAAAGAAAAACAGCTTTGGCTAATTCAAGGTATTAATAGGGGTCAAAAAAATGTTGAGCCACACTTCTGGCTGATCTTTCTGTCTTTGCCGTTGTTGGTGACAATCTCAAGAATCCCTCTTTTGTCTATTTCTTTATAATTTCTGTATGAAACCATTTAAAACTTTTTTTATGCCCAGCTTCTATTTCTTAATGGCAAGTAGCATCTCAACACCAATCCTGTTAATTTTTAAACTTTGACTTGCATAACATGAGAATTCGAAAAATTTCAGCTGTGACACCAATAATAACACTTGAGGGACAAGGTGGCCACTGTTCCCGAAAAGCAGTCAATCTTCAGGGCCTAGTTAATGGAGATATTGGTAATACAGTCGGGCTTTTAATAATTTTGATGTCGCTTACACTACGGAGCGCCAACTAAACTCCTTAAATTTACCATTGGTCAAAATTCTTGAAACAAAACCGATTTACATTGTGCAAGTAGCTTAGCCAATTAAAACTTCTTAATATATCAAATATCACATAATGTACGTTTCTACAAAATATATTTAATCAACAACTTCATGGATGAAACAACAGGTGTCTTTTAGTACTTTAAAAGTGGTCGACAGTAGATCAATTCTTCCAAAGGATGTCCAAAGGGATATAGTGAGGTTTGGCCCAATTCACCTCCGTATTAAATTTGGCCCCAAAACTACCCAAGTGTAATCGATTATTAAGTTAACTCTATCGCAAAACCCCCGCAAGCCTGACCCCGAAAACAATTACAAGCCACAATAAATTTACCATAACTATGAACAAGTTAAATTTCCTTTCAAGAGTAGTATGTAAGTGCTTTTCCCTTCTTTTGGGTGGCATTAAAATATTTATGGTTCTATTTTAGTTATTTACCATTGTGTTACACATTGCATTCCATGATGTGGCAAGACTTTTGTACGTGGACATCCTTCCTGACTTCGGTGACAAAATAAAATGGGAATGAAAATTTGTGAGGACGTCAGTGTTTGCTTATTGGATTATCTCTATGGTAGAGGAATTTCGAGTCAGCAAATAAATGTACAAAATCGGTAAACGTGAGATGTATTTGCGATTTGAAGGCAGGTGGCAGAAATGAGAAAAAGCTTTCCCCTATTGTGTCGACAGGGTCGGGGAACTAAAAGCACCATTAATCCCTCTGGTAAACAATCATGGAACAGACCTTTGATTGTTGCAGGATAGGCGTCTGAAAGAGGAGCGGAAAAACTGATGGACGTTTTAACGGTCAAAACCTGGTACTCCAATCCTAAATCAGGATTAAATATGAGGGGAAAAAGGTTATGTAGCCTGGCATTACTTTGATCTATCCTGAGGAGTCTTCTTGTATACAGCGTTAGTAGTTACCTATTACCCCTTGAGCTACCCAACTTAATTTCCCAAGTTAGTTTTGCTACTTCGCGTTCACAAGGTATACGGATTCGCTTGTTAGGGTTGTAGATAGCATGGCACTGTTTTTCTCCTACCGCGATTTCTGCTTCGCACACTGCTCGCTTGGTTGAAACGACTTCTTAAATAAAAATTTTTTCTCTCTAGATTACAAGGCCTCGAAGCTGGGTTAAGGCATAACATATTACACTACATTTTGTGAAAATTAACAACAAATAACAACGGTTTTTTCCTAACGAGAAAGTCTTGTTTACAACAAACTATTTTTTCTATACAATGCCATTTTAACCTATCACGCTTGATTTTCCTCACAAAATCACGCATATAAAACGTGTGACAAACCCCTTTATTTCTTCGATAGTTTAACATTTTCATGTTCATCAACATCCATTATTGCTAGAGTTCTCTTTTTTGCTTCTTGAACATCATTGCTTTTACCTTGGTAAAAACCTAGACCACACCAGAAAAAGATACAAAAGAAAAGATAAATGTAAGCATGATCAGTAAAATTAATGAAAAAAGTATAAACATTAGAACATCAAATCGTAATGTGGTATCTTCAGGTCGCTTCTTCTGCCTTTATCCGAAAAAGAGGAAATGAAAAATTCAACATAATTTTGTTAGATAAAGTGCAAGTCCAGCAAAAATATATACGTACTCGGATAACATGACATCGTAGAAACGATTAAAACAAAAAAATATTGTTTTGAACCGCATTTGCTTAATGATATAATAAAAATTCGAGTAAATAGGGTACCCTGTTCGCGCATAGGTTCGTACGTGTGCGCACACCCACGTACACACACTCACACATATACACACAATTAATCTTATCTTCAAAAAGTTACTGTGAATAGGGAAAGAACCAAACCATTATCATTTTCATCTTCAACCATTCTGTCCCTGGTTTGCACCATTCCGTAATTCCAAGAACATTCCGAGATAATTTGGTTCAGATAATTTGTTGAGATATATTGGAGGTATTTTTATTCTTTTGCCATTACCAAAAACAAGCAGTTTTAACTGCTCCATTGCCAATTTTGATTCAAGAAAGAATCAGGGAGCACCAGCTAAGATTGTATGTAACAATTTTATCAATAATGCTTACCCTCGATTCCTAACACTATTTCTCAAACAATATTGGTTTCTGATCGGGAATTTTTTCGTCATCAAACTCAATTTTTCCAGATAAAAATAAAGAAAGCTTTAACTCAAGACTAAGACCCGTTATTGCAATAAATCAGTATAAAATTCTTGTGATATGTTCTAAAGTTTACTTTCTTTACGTTTTAGTCACCAAACAAAGAAGCATCCATGGCAGTGATTAGAGTGATTTTAGAGCTTCCCACCCAGAAACCAAAGAGACCTAGGTCCGACTTTCTTGGTGGACAAAACTATGGAATCACACATCTTGGTCTTGGAATAAGATATTACCCATCAATTGAACACATTGTATTACCAGAGCATTGTCTAAGTTAAAAGGTAAAAAATCCATGAAATGCGGGAAAAAGGTAAGTGGTCATTAAATTCGATATCTGGGAGGACTGAGTATGGATGTAGTTAGAATGAAACATGGCTCATGAACACAAACTTTGGTATAATTCTAATTAAAAGAGTAAGCACTATATGTCGTCAATTACGTATTTTCCAAAAAAGAATTATAAATCCTCTGGTTTGTTAAATAACTATTGTGTTAATTCTTGCCATTCTACAATACGACATTATTAAAAATAACTTAATCTTACCTGGGAATTTTCCTCCTGGAAAGTAAAGCTTTTTGGAGCCCTCTGCTTCTTGCTGTTGCAGCTCCTTGGTAGCTGCCCTAGCTTCTTCATCAATCTTTCCAAATTGCCAGGGCCATGTGACTCGATACAAGAAGGGTCGAAGGTCATATCTTAGAGGGGAAAAAAAGAAAAATGTCACGGCAGTTCAGAAAAAAGACCCAATGGAAATCAGAAAGAAGTCATTAATATACTAATATTCTTATTTGTTTTAATTTGTCATTACAATCTATTCAATCCTACACTCAACGGCAATGCTTAGTTCACAAGGTTTTGCTCGCAAAATGTCATTATTTTGGGAAACAACTTTTGCCCCGCTTTCTCTGTCTGTTTGCCTTTCTTTTTTCTTTTCTTCTCTCTTTTTTATATATATCCCGTTCTTACGTTCTTAGCCTCTTTGCTCTGTAAACGAAAAAAAGACCACTTTCCACCTCTTTTTCAATACTAATAGTCAACGATATCTGCAAATTCTAGTACAAGCCCCCTCTCTTTCCTTCCTCCCCCCCTCCCCCCTCTCTGTCTGTCTCTCTGTCTGTCTGTCTCTGTTTGTCTG
>RDPX01000043.1:798301-900425 GCA_003991215.1 Morbakka virulenta | reverse complement strand
ACAAAAAACAGACCCCTTTCCACCTCTTTTTCAATACTACTAGTCAACGATATCTGCAAATTCTAGTACCAGGCCCCTCTCTTTCCTTCCTCCCCCCTCCCCCCTCTCTGTCTGTCTGTCTCTGTTTGTCTGTCTCTGTCTCTCTCTCTCTTTTTTTCTCTCTCTCTCTCTCTCTCTCTCTCTCTCTCTCTCTCTCTCTCTCTCTCTCTCTCTCATTCTCTTACAAGCACATAAAACAATTGTTCCAGGGCAACGAAAAAAGAAAAGAAGCCACAAACCTATTGTCATCTGGTGAATAAGATTCTGCATGATAAGCTGGAGTTACGACTGTCATCTTGTGGCGATTAATTGAGTATTTCCTAAAGAACAACTTGACTTTTTCTGCAATGGCGTAGGGCGACATAGTAGTTCCCCATTCAGTAAGTAGTTTCGTAAACATGCTAAATGGCCCACAACGGCGTACTTTCCGGTATATACCCATAACAGAAACTTCGTCGTAGGTCATTCCCATGTCTGCCTGCGTGAGAAAACAAATCAGAAAAATAAAAAACTGTTCGTTAAAAATCAAGAGTGCAACCAAATACTAGAAGAACCTGAACGAAGGTATTTCATGTTTACGTCTCCCATGAGGATGATTTCCTTTTATTCGGTAATTTATGACGGTCAAAGTTTAGAGATCCAGATCCCGGAACACTCTTCAAAACTAGAGTATTATCTAACAAAGAAAACGAAATTCAGAACCTTAATACACGGTGGGACAATATAACTGTAGTCATTTTTGGAGCTGTAAAAGAGGTACTGGAAGAAGGTTGTGGTAGAGTTTGCGAAAATAACGAAGCATAGTTGTTTGACGTTGAGATACAAGCGGCAAAAAGATTTTAAAAATTGCTAAAATCGAATGGGAAAGAACTAAATCAGCAACAGACAGGATGGAATACAAAGAAATGTGTAAAGAAGCAAATAAAATTGTATTCCTTAGGTCAAACTAAAATGTTTAGATTAGCAAAGTAGTGATAGGAATACCAAAGACATGTCAAATAAAACAAAGGATGAAAATAGTAATATTCTACAAAAACAAGATATGAAAGATAAATTTCAAAAGGCTATTTAATGAAGAAAATAAAAGATTTGTAACTAATGATGGAAAATCAAACTCTGGTGTAGTTATGGAATTATCGAGAAAAGAAGTGGAGGATGCATTAACGAAAGCCAAAAATCTAAAATCTCTTGGGTATGCTGGGATAGATTTCTTACTTAAACTGATCAAAATATAAAGACTCGTGAAGTAATACCAGACAAATGTCCCAATATTTACGGACAAGGGTGATGTGCAAAACTGAAAATTACAGAGAAACTAATTTAACATTTTATACGCTCAAGTTGCGGCACACAATTCTGAATGCAAGGTTGAGAAAAAAGACAAATATTGGAAAGCAACAATTAGCTTTTATAAAGGGGGTTGGAACAACTGATTGAACATTCTGTTTAAGACAAGTTACCGAAAAGTACAGAGAAAAACGAAGGGTGTTGTATATGACTTTTATAGACCTAGAAAAAACATGACAGTGCGCCAAGACAAGAAATCTGGTGAAACATGAGAAAGAACGCAGTGTTAAAAAATATGTAATAATAATACAAGGAACATACAGAAATGTAATAACAAAGGTAAGAAGCACAGTTGAAATGACAGGTATGTTTAAGATAGAGGTAGATTTGCATCACGGTTTGGCACTTGGTACTTCTCTTTCTAATAATGATGCTGATGTGGTTACTGAGTGTATTAGAGAGGAGACACCATGCGTTTTAATGTATTCGGATGACATTGTGTAGGTGTCTGAAAGCAAAGCTGAGTTTTGAGGTAAACTAGAGGGGTGGAAAGAAGCAGTAGAAAGCAGACACATGAGGATAAGTACAACGGAGACCAAGTGTTTGCGACATAGAGAGAAGGTGATCCACAATATATCATCGAAGTAGAAGGAGAATACACAAAACATACAAACGACTTCAAAATCGATGAATTGTGGAAGCAAATGGAGAAATGAATAGTGAAATTAATTTTCGATTTCAATGTGGATGGAATAACAGGAAGAGAGTATCGAGTGAAATCTGTGACAGAAAAGTTGCTTTGATGCTTACAAGGAAAGTGCGTAAATCAGTAGTTTGACCTGCTTTAACGTATGTTTTAAAAGCTGCAGGGATTGCATAAACAAAGATTTAGAGGAGAAACAGATAGATGTAGAAAACGGCTGAATCAGATCAACGTGGCTGAGACTCATTAAGTATAGCAACCCCTTGTAAAGGAAGAAGACGAAATGTTGGTTTAAGGTATCTGTTAGGAAAATAAATGAGCTTTGTGACCCTTGAACGTTTTAATGCACGATATTTAATATTTTCTCCCTACAAACCTCATGAAGGCCTTCATACAATGCTGATACAGTTTTAGGTGGTAGCCAAGGACACGATTTGATGTCTCTACAGAAAACAGTAATATCCTGACTCCGTTGGTCTTATGATCACAAAGTTTTTGGTTCCTTGGCTAACCTATTTCTTGGCGTTCCTGCGTAGGGTAGAAAAACATACAACCGTGAGTAAATCTTTAAAATTAGAGAGAAACAAAGACACTTGAGTCCCAGAATAGTTGGAGGCAGAACTTTAGTATCATGGTTCCTTGTCAACTGTCTCCGTTATTCCGATCAACAAATCGGCCACGTTAATGCACGTATAAGTGTCTGGGGGGAAAAGACTTATGTCCGGAATAATATCTGAAATAATAACAACTTCAAGAAATAAAACATAAAGCTAGGTTTAAAAAGTGAAGAAAATGGAATAAAAGAACAAAAACGTTTACGTTCGACAACTAAATATTCCAATATTTAGCACCATTGTAGCAGCAGGAGCTTAACATAACAAAAATAATATACTGGCATACTTCTAATACATGTGGAGTGTAAGAATATCGCCGATGCACCATAAGGTGAAGGAATCCTGTGTAACTAATTCGATTCGCTGTATTCATTGCATAGAAAACTGATAATTTATAGTCACATTAGAAAGTACTTAAGTGGTCAAGACAGTCGAGACAAGGAAAATATTAAACAGGTGTACAAACTTTATCAAATAAGTGGCATCATTAAAATCTGGTAGACGACAGGCAACGAAAAAGCAGTTTGCTACTGAAATTCTGAAAAAAAAGGTAAAAAACATTCTTGTGGGTAAACCTGTGTCAAAATTCCGGTAAAACAGAGAAGCGCGAGCACATAAATGTTACATAAGAACTCTCACCCAGGTATCTATCCTCTCCTAAATCAGTAGGGAAACGACTGAATTTTAGCTGGACTTGACAAATGAAATGAACAAAGAATGGTAAATCAAATGGTCATCTCTAAACTATATAAGAGAGAAAGTGGGGAAAATACATAAAAATTATTCCATGCGGTTAAGGTCCACGGTTTGAAAACCACTGTAGTTAACTTGACTGATGCATTTTTTTTTGTTTTAACGTCATTTTCCCCCAGCAATAAGACGGATAAGACGGCGCCCTTCAGAGGGGCTTTGTTTTTGGCAGTGAGGATTTTCCTGTCCGGATACACTACCTGACGCCAACCAATGGATTTTTTTTGTAAAGTTCCAAAGTCTCCTCGCCCGCTCGGGAACGAAACCTCTTGGTTACTGTGCATCTGCACTAACCACTAAGCTACCGCTCCTTTAAATCTTCAGTAGATATATCTTCTTAAATATTAATCAGTACTTATTGGCCCAACCTTGTCAGTCTCACCTCATCAGTCTGTTGTATTTCACCATCGCTTAAGGGCTCCAACTCTGCAGTGCAAGGGGCTGTGAAAACTTCACGTAATGAATTATATCCAAACTTTTCAATGCAATACCAAATGAATTTACGTAGATCCTTTTTGCTGATTGATCCAATTGGGTTTATATCCGCACTGGAGCAATCATATTTTGTCATGTAACCAAGCAAACTGTTGAAAAGAAATTAAGGTCATTACAACTAAAAAGAAACAGTGATATGTAACAAAGAAAAAAAGTCAATTGTAATAAAGGAAGAAAAGAAGAGGTATAACAGTTTCCATCTATTTCTTTACTGTTCTGGTTAACACAAACTGCAGACCCTTGCATTATCACCGCCTTTCAACGGTGTCGTATTAGACAGTTTATGAGCTCTGTCTTCTTTGTAAAACTAATGTTCACTTTACCTTAACGGACCCCGACAAGCTCCACAATACATTAAAAAACAAAGAAAGTTATATTCAAAAGTAATTAAAAATTAGACTTCCTTTTAAATAAGAGCATCACGAATGAGTTGGATGGGACACACACATATCAGCACCTACGGATCAACGTATGAATATGGATACGAAAACTATGAAAAGTAAAGTACTAATTGTATTACATCCAGTGGGTATTTGATCTAAGTATACCAGTATGAATACCTAAATTCCACTGGTCGAAAACCCAGAACCTCTTAGTTAACAGTGCAACTGCACTAACCACAATTGCATGACTCCTGTTTTCCAGTGGATTTTGCGTAATATATGAAGCAATGTGAAAAGTTGGTTGCCTTTTAATTGGTGGTAACCTCATGTAATACAGGAGATACTGGGTAAAAAAACCTTGGCAAATTAATATTTTTTGTATATCTTGAGAAGAAACAGTTACAATACAAGGTATCATCTTGGTACTCATATAGAATCATGCATTTTTGTGCCAGCCAGTGCTTACGTTGTGATATGGAAAGAGACAAAATTGAGGTTATTGTTGTTGCTGCAAAATGTGAAGAACCCAATCAAACAAAAGTATCAGTATGCCCTTCATCACTGCCATCATTACCACCACAACAGGTACCAACGTCAAAATGATGATGGTAATAATAATAATAATAATAATAATAATTCGTCCTGGGTATAACGATAAACTGCAGCCGGTTGTGGAGTTTCGACGTGGGCGAATGAGGTTACCCTTTGCCACAACTATCTCTAGGTCACCATTGGGCAAGGTGTAGTATCTGTTAGCCCACTCCGGAACCTTGAAATACCGGGTTGACGTCCGGCGGATTTAAGTTTGTCTCACGGGCAGGCGAAGCGCTCTTCAGCCTTGGTTGGCAGTCGTCTAGAGATGGTGNAGGAGGTCTTTCAATGGACAACACATGGTCGAACAGTACTTTGTCAAAAAGATCCACAGAAAGGCACAGCGATTGGTAATTATCGACCCATTACCTGCCTTCCACTAATGTGGAAACTTTTGACGGGTATTGTAGCAGATGAAATGTACCAGTATCTAGAAGAGAGCAATATATTACCAGATGCACAGAAAGGATGTAGGCGAAGAAGCAGGGGCACCAAAGATCACCTGCTCATAGACAGAACCGTACTCAGAGATTGCAAGAAAAGGCGTACGAATCTCTTGGATAGATTACCGAAAAGCCTATGATCTGGTCCCGCATAGTTGAATAAGCGAATGTTTGAAGATGTTTGGAATAGCTGAGAATGTAAGGAACTTTCTTGGAAGAAAGCATGAAGCGGTGGAAGGTATCACTGACATCCAACGGAGAAGATCTTGGAGAGGTTTTTGTGAAGAGGGGAATTTTCCAGGGAGATAGTCTATCACCACTATTATTTGTCCTTAGTTTGATACCATTGTCACTGATATTGCGGAAAGTGAATGCGGCTTATGAATGGGGAAAGAAAGAATACAAGGTCAACCATTTATTGTTTATGGACGACCTGAAGCTATATGCCAAAACTGAAGATCAGATGAGTATGCTTGTTAGAACCGTTCACATGTTTAGCAACGACATTGGTATGGAATTTGGGATGAAAAAGTGTTGCATTTTGGCATTGAAACGAGGAATGATTATTAGAAGTGAAGAAATTAAGTTAGCTGATGGACAGACAATGAAAGAGGTTGGGGAGGAAGGGTACGCTTATCTAGGTATTGTGGAATTAGATAAAATCAAAGAAGCTGAAATGAAAGATGCAATTGGAAAGGGATACAAAAGAAGGGTAAGGCTGGTACTTAGATCAAGGTTGAATGGAAAAAATAAGGTTTCGGCGATCAACACATGGGCACTGGCTATATTCCGGTATGTAGCGGGAATTATACAATGAAGAGAAAAGGAGCTTAAATATTTAGACAAACAAACAAGGAAAACAATAACAATGCATGGTGCTTTTCATCCCAAGAGTGATACTGACAGGTTGTATGTGAAAAGAAAAGATGGGGGAAGAGGTCTTATAAGTACAGAACGATGTGTCTAAGAAGAGGAGAGTAGTCTGAAAGTGTACGTGGCCAAATCTAAAGAGAAACTTTTGAAGGGTGTAGCTGAATTCGAGAAATTAAATGCAAGTGAACTGGAGGAGGTTAGAGATCTTTAGGCAAGAAATGAAAACAAAGCAAAAGATACATGGAATGAAAAGAGAATGCATGGACCGTTTGTCAGAGACCTGACAGATGATGTAGATAAGGTGAAGACTTGGGAATGGTTGTCAAAATGTGATTTAAAGGTTGGTACAGAAGCCTTGATTTGTGCAGCACAAGAGCAATCCATCAGGACAAATTATGTGAAGTATCACATTGATAGAACGGCTGGAAGCCCCCTGTGTCGATTGTGTGGTCAAACAGGTGAAAGTATCCAACACATTGTAAGTGCATGCCAGAAATTAGCTCAGAAGGAGTACAAGAGGCGTCATGATAACGTAGCGAGAAAGATCCATTGGGATATATGCAAGAAAAGAGGACTGGAATGCAGTAAGAAATGGTACGAGCATACCCCTGAAGGAGTTTTGGAGAGTGATGATGTAAAGTTGTTGTGGGATGTAAATATCCAGTGTGATAATGTGATTGAAGCAAGAAGGCCAGATTTAGTCTTGGTAGAAAAGAAGGAACATACGGCAATAATCATTGACATAACAGTACCGGCGGATGCGAACGTGGCAGAGAAGGAGAAAAAAAAAGTAGAAAAGTATCAAGATCTGAAAAGAGAAATAAAAAGACTGTGGAAACTGAAGAAAGTAGAAGTTGTCCCTATTGCTATTGGAGCTCTGGGATCTGTGAACAAAGGATTTGAAAAGTGGGTTGAAAAGCTTGGGATTCACTGCAACTTAGGAGTACTTCAAAAGACAACGTTGTTGGGAACAGCCAGGATTTTGCGAAAAGTACTGGAGTTTTGAGAAAGAAAATGCTGGTAGCCCATGGTCATTTGTTATGACCCGCCTGTCAGCATAGAACTCGGCAATAAGAACAGCCAGACACAAATTGTGAAAAAAGATGATGATGATAATAATAATAATAATAATAATAATCATCATCATCATCATCACCATCACTATCATTTAGCCTTCATTTCCATACCACTGTAATGCGTGTTGGTCATAGTTTACTGATGCCATTTTTTAATGTTGAAAGCAGTGCGCGAGACCTGTTTCTAATTTCAAGAAACGTTGATCCATTGAACGGCTTCAATTCTAAATTTCTCCTATTTGATCGTCAAAAAATTTTCTTTTATTTTTTCAACCATTACATACAGTTTCAAGCTTCTCAGTACCTGCCAGTCTATATTAGCTACCCTGTTTATAAGTAAAAAATTTTAATACCAAGGCGACAATACATAAAAAAATGATAATGTAAGAAGTTATTAACTGCTTAGTTGCGAATGATAGTAAGTGGAGACCAAAAGAAATGAAATAGGTATTGCCCCAAGGCTTGTTGTGCCAACAAAGAATAAAGTGAGTACAATGAATGGTGATGCCGAGAGTGAGAGTTTTATGATGGTATGGAATTCAAAATTAATTATCTATTAGGTGACCTTAAAATATTTGCTAACAATCAGGACGAAATAGGTTAACTAGTGCAAACTGTACATCCCTTCAGTCAAGACATTGAGATGCAACTTTTTGAATCTTCGCACTGAAGAGAGGGTAAAGTTGTGAAGCTTAATAGTATTGCACTTCCGAATGGGCACATGATGAGAGAAATCGATGACAATATATACTAAAATCTAAACATTACGGAAATGGATAAGATCAAAGAAAAAGATATGAAACTGCGAGCGAATACAAAAGGAGGTTGAAGCTGGTGTTGAAATCGAAATTAAATTATAGGAGTTAGTTATTTGCAACTAGAACTTGGGCTGTATCTGTACTGAAGTATTGAAGGACCAGGTATCCTTTTATCCAGAGCATGGACAGAAAACGGGGAAAGATTGTGGCGAAGCACGGTACAAAAGATGACATAGAAAGAATTTAAACGAAGAAACGGGCCCGATCTGAGACCGATGCAGTGACATTTATGCAATGAAATACCAACTGGTAAGAACTGACACAAGTTAACACCAATTTCCATAAGGATGTAATGGAAACTGACAAGATAAAGCTGAATATTCAAATGCGACTATTTAATCGAAGCAAGGAGACCGGCATAGTTGTTGTGAATAATGAAGAAAAAAAATGCATTGTGATTGAGATTTTTGTACCAGGAGATAGCAGGACTGTCTATCGGAACAGAAATCAAATTTGGAATTAAATTTTGTTACTCCCATATGGGTAAGAACAAATTGTGAAAATTGGGCACCAAGTAATCATAAAGTTTTAATCTAAATGAAAGTATTGAATACTAAATTTGAACAATACCGCTTGCCCTAGAACCAAAATATTCTCTCAGTTTTATTCATTGGTTTTTGTTCAACCTTATTGCACTGCCGTTCACAACTGAAAAATAATTTCAAAATATGTACCTTAATGAGCCTGTTCGGCGACAATGATCTACCTTTTAGCCAACGAATGCTAAAAGTTCTCAGCTTAAAACGGCATTTGTTATCCAGCAAACCTCTGATTTTCTTCGAATATTGCGTGTTTCTTTCTCAACTGTCAACCGAAATCGGCTTAAGTGTTTAGGCCATGAGACTGATAAACTACCGATTTTCATTTTCTTCAGTAAGCCATATGCAGTTAGCCATACCTATTTTCGTAGATGTAGTATAAGCACTCCCTTAGTTTTCGTCTTAAAAAATATGACATGTTGTACTATGATTAAAGTCCAGTATTACAAATCTCTACAAGACAGTCTTAAAAAAACCCAACAAATTAGGTAAAAACATTGACAACTGCATATTAGTTTCTCTCAGGATCTTCGTCGAAAGTCATAACTTTAGCGAATCTTTATCACGCTGGAAATTGTCAGCTAACGCAATTCTACACAGCTAGTAACAAAATTACCTTTCATCCACATTTGCTGAGCCAAGGACAAGCAGAGACCCTGGTCGTCCCCGCGACCAAAGGCTTAACTGAGCCAGGAGATAGCTAATAACCATGCGGAGTCTAGCCTGTACATTCTGAAGCGCCAGATTTTCTCTTTCACTACCTCCATGCGATTTGAAGCGTGGAATACTGCCAGTTACAGTGGAAAATATATTAAGTACTGCACTCACTGCTGTGTCAATAGTTATGCCTAAAAGGAATAATGGAATAAAATGTATATTCCAGTGATACACACAAAAATATTTGGCATCAGATTAGAGAAATACATGGGGCATGAAAAGAAATTTTTCCCAGTGGGATTCCCACTCAACCCCATACTGGGCCCCTGAATTTTGTTCCAGAACCCAAACCACTCGACAAAACGGGCATTGTGACAAGGTCATAAATTCTTTAACTAAAAACTATTGCATTGTCTTTCTTACTAAAATATGATATAATGGACGACCAGTATTACACGGGTACATACCAAGCAAAGTCTGAATGTTAAGTG
Organism: Morbakka virulenta; assembly: GCA_003991215.1. NCBI lineage: Eukaryota > Metazoa > Cnidaria > Cubozoa > Carybdeida > Carukiidae > Morbakka > Morbakka virulenta. The sequence goes on along the minus strand of RDPX01000043.1, from coordinate 890,666 downwards.
TTCTGAAATCCACCTGAAATCTTAATACTTAAACGTCGGTACCCTAGTTCAAGAGTCAAGCAGGATCTACCATGAAATTTAGGGACTTAGATGTAAAAAATAAGTATACGTTAAACAAATTTCAAAATTAATTTCATAATAAGTTACTGAACTATCCTAGCTTTATTGCAGGACTAAACACCTTGCAACGGCATTGGAAAGCATTTTTTCTTGATGATTGGTGTAAATCTCAGTTAAAAATTATACAGTTAAACTGTGCCAAGAAACACATATCAGTAGCGGTCACCTGTCAACAAAGACCATTTCTGAGTTCCCCCAGTCAGAATTCGTACTAATATTGCCCTTACATATGTCCGTTACTTGTTTTCTTGACCATCAACCAGTAAATTACATTGCCGAAAATCCACTTAAATAGGAAGTGTCTCGATAATAGTTATTAATGCGGTTTAGGGCTGTGAAACTATGCAGTAGTTTTCACAATTCTACACAATTTGAACTTATAATAACCAAAACTGTTTTGTATCGTTTGGCGCGGTTATTTACCAACTATCTTGCTAGGCTATTGCCTTTAGGTCATAAATACGGAATAAACAGAACAAAGATCATCCACAAGCAATCTTTACTATGCACGTAATTTTGAGAACAAAGTCCACCATTTTTTCCAGTGGCTGGTCTTTCTTTAAAGGAGTGTGCGGCCTAAAAAATGAAAAAATCCTGAAACAATTGTAACTTTTCCAAAGGGAAAGTCAAAAAATGGTCTTATATACAATTTCTGCTAATCTCATCTCTCATCTCCTATCGTCTACAACTTGTACAACAAACACGTACAGAGCTTCCAATATTTTTATCCTTGTTGACCAATCTATTCTGAATGGCCATCTAACGCAAACCTGATCAGATTCTCAAGTCCTCCTGTGTAAATTTTTAGTCTCAGATCAATCAGTACACATTTCATTTATCTCAGTTTCTCTCCCATTTTCTTAAATACTGGCATACTGTTGAATTATCATTTTTGACATTCTTTTTCATTTTCAATGGGACGCAAAGTCTGTCACTATGCTCTGTAAGAGCTTTCATGCTCTGATATGTGTCCATGATATCTTCATAAGGTAATGCCAATATATTTAAGATTCCCTTATAGGTTACGACCTTGGTTTTGTTATGCAACAGACAAAGTAGATTACATATTCAGCTCTCGATTACCATAAGGTACCAGCTAAACATCCTAACATGTAAAAACTATGTACTCGGGTGGTTGTAAATACTACTGCAGAGCAACCAAAAATAAAAAGGAATTAAGTACTCATCTTTGTAGTTACGAATTGACTTACCCATATGGTAGCTACCTATCTCTTTTGCAAGTTTCTCTGCTCGTCTGCGTGTTTCTGTCGAAGAGTTGACGGTTCCCATATAACAAGTGACGAACAAACGACCGCACAACTCTTTTGGGCTAGTTGGTGTGTAGTCTTTTTCATGTAAAATATCTCGCGTATCTTCCAATACACGCTGGTTTCCATTCTCGATGGCTTGGAATACTAGGTGGCACATTGAAGCAACGATGCAGGCTGTAGAGGAGCTATCAATACCTATGGTATAAAATAAATGTAAAAACCATATATGGTTCAATAAAAAGTGAAGCTTCAGAAAGAAAGCTTACCTGACAACCAGGTCCACAAGCGGTATAACAGCGTTACTGGTAAAAAAAACCCAGGAATTTTCCGAGAAGTTTCATGATCAAAGCAAGAAATAATACTATCTTATCCAGTAAGAATGAAGTCATAATTGCAAGTTTGATTACAATTAACAGATGAAACTCTCCTTTCGAGAGATTCAAAGACATGCTACATAACAACTATATGTTGAGAAAAGTAAGCGCTTTAAATAGTTTATATCTCAAAAAGCGAACGCCTTATAATGGTCTAATGTATAATTTTCAAAATTATAATTTTTAAAACAATTTTTAAATACAAATAATGCAGAGAGACATAAAAAATGGGGTGTGAAATAGACGTAAGGCAACAAAAGATCCCCGCTAAATTGCTTCCATATATCTAAAAGTAACGTCGGGCAAATCTCGAGTCTATTTTATTTGGTGAGATACAATGAAAAATAGTTCCGATAAGAACTATCTCTCTCGGTCGCATGAAATTCTTAGTACGAAAAAACAAATATTACATTTCAATCAACAAGAAATATTTGGTTAGTAAAATAGTGAGTGTGATAATAAAAGAAATGGTAAGGTTTTTTCAAGCATAAAAATCAATGAACAATGGTCGAGTGGTGTACGAATATATTATCAATACATAAAAACAAGACTGAAAAACCTTCAGTCTATAAGCACGAGCTTAGTATTTTATTTGTGCATGCAAAAGTGTCAAGGAAGATCAATTTTTAAAAAGAAATGTATAATGAAGTGCCAATCAATTCAGTGTGCAAAACATTTTTATCAAAAATCAATTTTTATTTGCATTGCTGCATGATCACTGTAGTATTTGAACACAACTTTAACTTCTATGGTTTCACTCAGACTAGTAGAGATGTAGATGTGATTAACTTGTCTACCAGCCACATGTGTACGTTCATCCAAAATCTGTTCTAATTGACAATCATTCAGGAATTTTGACAAAATGTTCTGCTCTTTGGTATCAAAATTAAAGTCACCAAATACCAATTTCTCCATAGCAGGTTTGTAAATGTTCTCGCTTATTCAATTGTAGGAGGTTTTACCTTTTTTGTTGTCATCTACTTTTTCAGATTCTTAATCAGAAATGTAATAAAGTGAAACAGTCACGTCCGATCACAAAGCAAAGAAGTGTCTATAAAAATAACTGAACATTACTGAACAAAGAAGTGTCTTTAAAAATAACTGAACATTACTGAGCAAAGAAGTGTCAATAAAAATATAACTGAGCATTACTGAACAAAGAAATGTATATAAAAATATGTGAGCATTACTGTTCAAAGAAGTGTATATAAAGTGCTGAGCATTACTGAACGAGGAAGTGTCTATAAATGACTTTTTGCATAGAAGTGTCTGTAACGAAAAGATAAATCGTCCAAGAACAAGAACAAGAAAAATACAAAGATGTAGAGGAGCAGCAATACTTGTGCTTAAAAACTTCCCAAGAACCGACTAAAACGACTGAAAGCGTGGGTTAAAGCGGTGTTCTCTATAATAGTGGGTTAACGAAAGTGAAAACTTGGCGATACTGCAAAAGATGGAAGAAGATTACTACTGTATGATAAATGATACTAAAGCTGATGTTTAGATGCTATATATTTTACTTTGCTTGGTTGGTAATAAATACGAATCAATATAAAGTAATGTTTAAAAAGGAGCATGTGGCAGTGATGCACTGAAATGGTTCAACATCAGGAAAGATAACTTCTATCTCACAACCCTTAACGGAATCATCAGCCGAAAAAAAATTTAGTTTGCAACACAGGGTATTATTAACCAAAAACGTATAATATTCCAGGAAAAGATTCTCTATTACATTTATACATAGTCGTTACTCCTAAGGAACAAAGTTAGCACAGGCAACGCCTTATCGCACAAATTTGTAGGGGTATAGCAGCCTTTTCTACACCAAGTGTCTTAAGGTACAGCAGACCACCACAAAAATATTTGATATTCTCAGATAAAGAACTTGTAAATTGCCATGATATTTGAGACGTTGATACTACGTTGAATGAGGTAGGTAGAAGTAAAAATACATGAACGGTTCCTACCAACGGGGAAAATAAAATTTAAAAGGAGCAAATAAAACAATTCTTTAGGTAGCCGTATATCCACACCATAACCCCATTATTGACCTATAACTATAATCGATACCGCACTTTAAAAACAGCAGGTCAAACTACCAAGCAAATACTATTACCTCCACTTAAGGGTAGAAAAAATCCCCCTTGGCGAGATCTCCGCAGATAATCCCATAGCCAGCAAGCAGGACCAAGAGATATTTCTTCTTCAGCAGTGTGGATTACCGGTAAGATTGGATTTGAGGTTGGTATCAGCAATTTTTTTTCATGGCATAGATGCACATCAATGTCAATTCTTTTGTAGTTATGACTTTTGTGGTCTCTGGAACCGCTGTTACTCTGCATACCACGATATGCACTTATATCTTCAAGATCGACTGTAGCTGTAATAACCTCGACTTCATTCAGAGAAAACTGTGACCCTTGAGTTTGTAATTTTCCGTTTAATGCAATAAATGCTCCACCGTCATAATATATTCGATCCCCATCGCATCCTATCTGATTTCCGTACATATAGGCACCACCAACCTAAAACCGAGGAATATACGGCAGTAAATCCTTGTACAAACAAATTTTTTGAGATATTGTACTCGCAACACGGAACTCCTGCCTCGCAGTAAATATACAAAGTACAGTGTGCAAATATCTGCTAATAGTGGTGGTCGTGACTATGATTATTACTGGGATTAAGATAAAGGCAGTAATCATGATAGTGGTGAATGACGTTGGTTTTAATGGTACTTACCAAGAAAATGATGGTCCAGCAGTAAAATTTTCCCTCTTATAACAGGAGTGGTGTTATTAGTAGTAATGACATTAATGAAGGTAATGAAGACAAATGAGGAAAATTGATATAAAATTGCAAAATAATTGTGACAAGTTGATGTCACACTAAAAAAGGAAAAGAAAAAGGTAATAACACAAATCTATGAATAGCCACTGTCCTGTGGGAAGAGTGACCTAATATACAAAGGTTTTGAAACAGATACCAAGAGATATACACAAAAACTGTATCGGCAATTGAAAAAATAAGTTGAAAATGAACTGGTTATGAATGTATTGACGGTTCAGCTGACCCTACGGAAGGGATCAAATGACATAGGCACTAGCTTGAATTCGTGTCTTCATTTTAATTGTTTACGAACATTATCATGTTTTGGAATATAGAATTTTGGGTTTTTACATCTTTCGGCTAGACCATGCTAGTTATCCTCCTATCTAATTTTAAGCATCCAATGTAAGACAAAGTTATTAAAATTTTCTTCGCATATTACTTTTCCGCACAGGTTTCTATGTATTCATTATTTATGATGGTTTGACAGGGTACATTGAGTTCATAAGTTTAGTAACGAACGGGCACGGTAATGTGTATACTGGTATATATTTTTTTCTCTGGCATTAAAGGTAGTGAATTTTGCTAAACTTTGATAGATAAGTCAATGATTATTAATGGAATGAAAATACACATGATAAAAAACGAATATTAAAAAGAACAAATTCAGGCGCTAAAAGTATATATTAATACATTTATTTCTTACCCCAGGTGGAATGAAAAGGCACAGGATAGAATGGGTATATTTAAAGGGAAATCAATTCAAAATGCTAACAGTATCTATCAATATCTTAATATGTATCAAGGTCTTACCCTTGCAGTCCCACTTAAAATCAACTCTAACCTCTTCTGTTGTTTTCGAAGTTCATGAAAACTACTGCTTCCATTAATGATAATTTGTACACCATCTTCTGCCATGTGGATATGGGGATTATCAGCAGCAAACATCTCTTCACAGATTTCGAATCCAAAGCAACAATCCCGGGTAGCTATAACTGCATCTCCAAATAGTACTGTTGTCTGCCCAGTTATTTCTCTGATCATATTTGGCAAGTAGTGATCTTCAACTCCTCTGGCCTGAAACCACACCAAAACGAAAATAAGGCTATCCAACAACAATAACAAAAAACTACATTTAATATAACACCTCCAGGTTCTCTACAACAATAACTGAGTAAATTTTAGTATATACACTGGTCATTTCCTACTGCTCTTCTATGAACTCCATCACCAATTGATAAATTGGATGAATTCATATTCGGAGATTCTTTTAAACCAATATACTACCCTCCCTCTCCTCCACCTCGAAACAAATGTTTTTCTCGTTTTGACATTCTCGGAATATAATTCAATTTTTAGTACAGTGCAATGCATTTTTTATCGACAAAAAATCTATTCAACGGCATAAAAATAAATAAAATACATTAAGTATTAAAAATGCATTAAAAAATACATTGGGCCTGGACCTTACAATTTTCATGATCAAAAGTCAAGAAATGAAGCAAACCAGCGCAACAATATAAAACTTAAAACCAGGAATGGATAACAAACCAAGAGAGAAGTGTACTTTGGTGTATAGTAAGAGTTTGAAATGTGAACAGTTGCATCCAGGGATGAAGACTCACTTTTTCTTTCGCCGTTTACGTTGGAACGTCTCCAAGATTTAATGAACATTTTATGCGTGCCGTTTTTTCGCACTTCGTTTATTCAATAAATTTAGAATATGTCCTTTGCACTGTTTCTCTATCTTGCTAGTTGACGGGTTGTGGAAATTCGATGTCGCAAATGGTTAATATGGACACAGTAATTATCTAATAATGTATCGATTGCTTCCATATGGTAGTTGATCCATGTTGTTTGCTTGCTTTCACCGAACAAAACGCATTTTTATGATCAAATAATATTTTAATAATCTGTAAATACTTTGAGTTCATGATGCTTTTCGGCGAATTAGTTTATATATAATACAAATGAGATACTGCCTTGCTTCATAAGCCTTCTGCTCATGGTTCTTGTGGAAGCGTCTTTGGTATCATTCACTTTTTTCTCTCAGATAACAAAATACATGTCACACTGGATGGAATTACATCTAATGAGTATTTTATTAATTCTGGCATTTTTCAAGGTTCTATTTTTCCTCAAATTCTCTTCCTTTTCAATATCAATGATTTTCCCCAATACTTTGCTTCAGTTCATTAACTTCTTTGCCGATGGAACTATCTTTATTTCTGGTATTGACCACAACGTAACCCAGAAGGAACAAGTTAAACTTATGAAAGATCTGGAATATGACCTTCAGGTTGTCAGAGAATTGTGGTGAAAGTGCTTGGTTTCCTTTAATGCGAAAAAAAACCTACTTATGCCATTCAATTGAAAGCTAAATCCTTATCCTCTTCCAATATTCATGTAAAACCACTATGATGCTAGCCCTTGGGGTCGTTATTTTCGATTACTAGGTAGGTCTACTTTTTAAAAGGTTGGTTATTTGTTTTGTTCTAAAGAATATCTGACGACTGAGGCCATTTCGGATCTCTATAAATCCACCACCCATCCTTGCATGATCTACTCTTGTCACATCTGGACAGGTGGTCCCTCATTTCATCTTGACGTCATCTCATCTTAATATTCTTGGTCGAGTTCAGAGGCGTGTTTGTAACTTAATAGGTACTGGTCTTGCTGCTGCTCTTCAACCTTTGTCTCACTGACGAAATGTGGCTTGTCTTTTCTCTACGTATTATCATGTTAAGTGCTCTAATGAGATTTTTTACGGGTACCAGCTCAGTTGTAGCAGTTGTAGATAATAATAATAATATTAATAATAATAATATTAATAATAATAATATTAATAATAATAATATTAATAATAATAATAATAATAATAATAATAATAATAATAATAATAATAATAAAAGGAATCAAAGTAAACGGGCCGGATATCCTAATCAAAGATAAATAAAAGAGTTTATGTACTTAAATTGATATGGCTGTACCATCAGAAAGAAATGTTGCAACAAAAGAGATTGGGAAGATTGCAAAATACAAAAATCTCAAAATGGAAATAAGCAAAATGTGGAACACTAAAACGACTGTCATTCCAGTTGTAATAGGAGCTCTTGGGCTTATTAGAAAAGGAATAATTCCCCATGTTGAACAAATACCTGATAATATTAGAATCAAAGAACTGCAGAAAATGGTGCTTCTCGGAATTGCACATTTACTAAGAAGAACTCTATGCATGACTTAGCCTTAGGATCATAGCTTGATCCCAGCATATTCAAAGTATTGAAGTACACAAACATTGCAAAGCATGTTTTTCATCATCATTATAACAATAATAATAATAAAAAACAATAATGATAATAATAAAAAATAATATATCATAATAATATATATGATTCCAAAATGGAATTTGAAATTGAGAAATGTGGTATTTTGATCTAGAAAAGAGGAATAATTAGTAGAAAAAATGGAAATGTATTGCCATCAGGGGGAAAAATAAAGGAGACTGATGAAGGAGGAGATAAGTACCTCGAAATACTAGAAAGTGACTCAGTGAAACAGAAGGCAATGATTGAGACACTTAAGAAAGAATACTTTAGAAGGGTCACACTGATAATGAAAAGTACATTGAATGGAAGAAACAATGCCAAATCAATCAACACATGGGCTATATCCCTCCTCAGATAGGGTGCAGGGATATTCAACTGGAAGATAAACAAGTTGGATGAAATGGACTGTAAAACCAGAAAGAGAATGACACTGTACAAAGAACTCTACTGCTGAAGTGAAGAGACAGCTGTATGTTCCATGAGCTAAAGGTGGATGGGGTCTGATAGGATGTAAAAATGCTATCAAAACTGAGGAAAATGCCCTTCATGATAAATAAAACACCATACAGAATCAATTATTATTGCTGTGTGAAGTACTTTCTATTTTCATACTTAATATTTCATTTTATTTTTATCTTGTAAATTTGTTCATTTCATTTTACTTTGCATATTTTACTTCTTATATATTTGCTTTCTATACAAAGTCACAAAATCAATTTCTTGTCAATAAGATTTTCCTACTTTTTGAGTAGCATAAAAAGGCATACTTACTATTTTCCATGGTGTAAACCATCTTCTCTCTCTATTTACACCATCAAGTGCAAGAACCATCTTGGCTCGTATGAGGTATATCTTCTTGTTGTAAAACACAACCCTGCAGTTATACCGAACATCTCTGTGAAGCACTGGCATTCCTTTCGTGAGCAACATAAAGTATGAAAATTAAAACTATGGCAACCAACAATGGCAACTATTAGCTTTTTACATGAATTATTTATGAACACAAATATATCCACAACATTTGGCCATAAAAGACCAGTAACTACTACCTTGGATTCATCCCAAGGTACTACACTGTTTACACAGTGTTTGTTACCAATTGTACTTTACCATGTTCATGCAAAATCATACATCTATGTATAATTTCAATTGTATACACATATCATTGATTTTTGAAAATTCTATTACATGCAAAACATTTTACCTATGTGTAGCCAAACTGTCAATTGCCTGTGAATAGGTCATAGAAATTTTACAGATGCATACATAAACAACAGTATCATTCTCTTTCAAAATGACTACAGTGACCCTAGTCAGAAGTCATCTGTTCTGCATTTGTTACAAGGTCAACCAAATATACCCCCGAATTCAAAAGGGTAATCAAAAATTGTTGCTTAGTTTCTTTTAAAAGTGTAAATGGCTTCGCGTATATGGAGGTAATAGCATTACCCAACTAAGTTCTTTCTACCCAACTAAGCTTTTCTTTCTTTTCAGAACACAATGTGAACCTTATCTAAACTGTGATCAATCCATGGCTAAAGAAGCAATATTGTTATTTGGGCTAACGATTAGGTGTTACATGGCAGAATGACTGCCTGTGTGCTCCCACTCTGACAATTCCTCAACCCAGGCACATTGTTGTACTTGAATCACAACCTAGAAACCATGTATGTGGAGTCACTGCTAGCCATCATGAAGGAATTAAGATGGGTATTTCAAATTTGGGCATGTTAAAAGCAGTGTGTGTGATGACCACCTGGAACTAATCTACAATTGACTTCTGGTTGTTCCGAAAATAATGTAGCTCTCTTATGGTGGAGCACACAACAGCTGGAAATTAGTACTGGTTTCCAGCCAAATAAAAACAGTGCTAAGTTTAACTAGCACCCAGTAGAAGGTGAAGCTCTAGCTGTATCCATTCCCTTTTAAAAACATGCTTTTTCCTCCTGTGCTATTAAAAACTGGTCCTTGCTGGTTACCCCAAGCCCCTTCAAGGGCTATTTGGGGTCAGCTAACTTAAAATTGTATCCAACCCAACACCAAGGAATCTCAAAGAGATGAATTTCCAATATGGGCTTTACATTGTCCACATACCAGGCAACAGGTACATAGTAGCTGAGTCTCTTTTGATACAGATGACTAATTGCCTATAAGCAGCAGTTACCAGTCACATAGCTCTCTATTGTCACTGCTTTCATGTTGTAAAAGTACTTCTTGCTTCAGCCCTTGACTCTCTCCAGGCCATTACCTGGAACATGATAACAACTGTTTACTGCCAGTAATGTCAAAAGCTAGCCAACACTGATGCCTATAACAAACCTGCCTGGACAGGCATCCATTGATTTAACATTGTCTATAGTTTAAGTTATTAGACTCTCATTCTTTGGAAGAGTTTAGTTGCAAGGGAATTCAACTACAATAAGGTATACATACATGGGGTAGTAATTCCCTAGAAAGACCATTCATCTTCTAAGTTTTGCATGCCTTTGCAGTCCTACAGACAATTATTTTGCTCAGACAACTCCAGAATTAGGTTGTTTATGACAACTATTCAACTCAAAAAGGGGGCAAAGCTAGTTTTTGTTTTTTGTTTCTGTTTATTTGGGGAGAAACAGACATGTACCTTACACTTTAACTAGATCTATTGAGGACTATGAAAAGCTAGGGTAGCCATCATTACTTCCCCTGTTACACATTGTCAAAGGGACTCATCTTTTGCATATGCTCCTCTGGCACGAAGTGGTATCAGCATTTGTGGGTACGTTTTCTTCATTAGCAGTGTCCCCAGCATCAATGGCCTTTGGCATGAATTTTCCTTTTCCACATTGCTCTCTCTGCAGTTTGTTCCTTGTTCAGTCCAGGCTTTTTGGATCTAATTATGTCTATTCTCTTCTCCAACTTGCCCATAATACCATAACCTGGCTTTCTATAATCTATCTGTGATGGAAACAACCCTGGTACTTCTCTTTTCTTCTTCATTTGAGCAATGTTCCAGAAGTGTGATTTCCAAAATCCTTATTTCAGTAGGCATGAAAAGATCTTCCTTATGTTCCCTCAATGCTAATGTCTCTTCTCCATACACAAAGGCTGGCATGATTCAGGTGCATAACCTTAAGGGTTTAATCTCCTGGGGATACTTTCGTGCGAGTCAACTCCTCTCACCTTCCACCACTTATTCCAGGTTCTCTGCATTCTTTCTTTCACATCCTCTTCACATTGTCCTTAATCATTCAAAGCTGGTTCTAGGCATTTGAAAATATTGAATTGGTTTTACCCAGATCTATGTATGTATTCTACTATCAACTTCTTGAATTCAGTCTCTGAACTTGCCATTATTTGTTTTTCTTGCACAGGCTGTTGGTCTCAACCACTTCTTGTCATTTTGTCATTATTTCTTGCAATTCCTTTTTGATGTTGCAGTGATTGCAGAAATGTTAGTGAAGGTCAAGATCCAGATAGGGCAGAAAGCTGTAGCTGGCAGGCTAGAGATACAAGATCAGAGAGACATGTAGATCACTATATTTCTATTTCTTCTCATATATTTTTATGTGCACAACTTTTATAAGAACAGCAAATCCAGTGGGCCGAAATTTGGTATTGTGATATTATGCAATCCAACATTGTTTTAATGACATCAAACAACTGGTAAATGTGTGTCATGTGTGTGGACGTCCTCTGTTCAAAGCCTTTCCTGCAGATATTGAAGACATAATAACCACAAAAAAGTTGTTTGATGCTTCACTTCATTTTCTTTAACGAAATACAAACAGTAAGAAAAGTGAACCTCAACCTGACTACTGTGATAAAAATCCAAACTCGTCTTCCCCCTAATGAAGAACTCCTTGAGAAACACAGTAAAATAAAAAGATTCAACAAGAGCTGTGTTTGTGGTGATTCCATAGCAATAGGGGTTTAGAGTCTACAAAACAGTATAACATACACATAATGAGTTATTTAAGTAAGAAGGTAGTAAAAACTTGAGTAAATAAGTACATATACTATGTTTTAACAAGAATGGTTTTTTCCAGATCATTGTCCAAAAGTACTAGGTACCTAGACAAATTTTCATCATGGGTACCCACAAACTTGCCCTATTTACTTTTCTTTTCAAATATAAATATTTTTTTCAAAAATGGGATGTCTTAAACTAAGAGAAATTACTTTTCTGAATGAAAATAACAATATTATATTTGAATTTCACAATGCTTCTTAACAAGAGAATCAGGCAAATATTCCTGCTATATTTTTTGTAATAGTTACAACTTAATATTTTGTACAGATTGCAACCATTGAGTTAATAAGCAATCCATTAATGTAGTAGACTCAGATAAAAGCATAATTGTAAGTATTTAAGGTGCTCAGGTGAGAATGAGGAACCTACTAAAACAACATTTGAATGTTGTGATTGATAGAATTGCCTTGGAGTTTGTCAACAGGTTCTGTAATTAAGGGGTATCCTTAAGTTCTGGTGATGATGCAAAAGTGTTCTTGTTGAAAAAGATCAGGATGGAAAAAGTTCTGGGAGCTTTTCTCTGCTCTAAGTAAAAGAGGCTTCTCACTTCAGGCAAAAGGTAGGATGTACCAGGCTTGTGCCAGATGTATTATTATGTATGGTAGTGACATTTAAGCACTGAGGTTCACTTAAGGTGGTCAGTGCACAATGATAAAAAAATAATCAGATGGATGTGTGGTTAAACTGAGGAGCTATCTTGGTTTAGAGAGCATCAGGGCCTGTATTAAATGATGTAGATGGGTGGTTTGGTCATGTGGAACAATGTGAGGATAACAACTTGGTCAAGTAATGCAAAGAACTAAAATTATCTGTTGATGGATGTTAGGGAAGAGTTAGAACTCATAAGTCATGGAACCAGGTATTATAGACTAATTCAAAGGAGTTCAACCTCATCAAATGATGTAGCACAGAATTGTAAGAAATGGCAATAGTAAGTGAGAGAGACTCTTTGCCCAATGCACAAATGGCACTACACTAATGGTGCATGCTTACAAGCTCTTCTCTTTATTCTACAAAACATGTGAAATTAGTTAGAAACCAATTCAACTTATACAACTTTTGAATGGTCTCTGCAATATTATGTATGTATGTATATATATATATATATATATATATATTTATATATATATTATTTATGATCCATCTGTATGAAAACTTATTACAAAGTGAAAAATTGATAATCTAATTCATAACAACCACCAGAAATATCAACAGCAGGTATGGTAATGAAAAACTGGGACGTTTTCCAAGAAAGACAAATAACTATTGCAAAAAACAATTTTGTTTGATTGTCCTTGTGAAAAAATCATTATATTCAATTTATATTTTGCATTGAAATGTTGATTTTGAAACAATTTCACTAGTTTAGCAAATTTATCTCTTGAGCAAATTGTATTTTATTACTTTGTTCACTCAGTTTCTTTTCTGATTTTAATTTTTTTCCCAATTTTAACAAAGAAAATTATTTTTATCAGATGATAACATGGTACTCAACTTTCTTACAGCTAGGGTTGGATTATGAGTGGGCTCTTTTTGTCAGGTACAACCTGATCATTAGCTCTACATTCCAAACAAAAAGTTCAAACCATCCATATTAGTTGTCTGTGTATTTTTATAAAATTACACTAAATCGTCAAGTGAATTAAACATTGGTGCAAGCTGGTGAAAATTGTGCATAATGAAGAGAAATAAACATCGACGGAAACAAATGGGAAATGTACTAAACACTTGTCTAAACGTAAAGTAAATTCTAGCACTCATGAAGCCCGGTGCAAATTTGTTGACCACCAAAAACAGAAAGTACCCTTGAAAACTCTGATCTAAAACAGTTATACCACCTCTGCAGCTTTACAAACTGCAAAACACAAAGCTCTGAAAACACACGTTATAAAGACCTCACCTATATCACATATTATATCTCGGCAGAGAGGATGAACCAACAGTTTTGCCATAATTTCCCACGAGTGCAAGTATGTATCATTCTCGTGAAAGTGGTCTTGGCATCCATACCCTGGTATTTCCAACTCAGAGCCACTCCGAAGTTTCGCTCCATTTTCCTTCGCAATTCGAATACTTTCCAGAATCCTTTGATAATTTCCTTCAAAATCGAGTGCCCACTGATTTAGTGAACATGTCGCTAAAGTCACTTTCCTCCCCATTTTTGGCCTGTGTCCAATGATTTTCTCTGTGGACGCTTTCGAACGGTGCACACTTTGGTGATCGCCGTCTGCTGTAGATATCTGTTCTTGTTCGCTTCCAAAAATGTGTTCCATAGCTAAGCTGTTTAAGATCATACGATTAAAGATAAACTCTATTCTCTAAACTGATACACTGACGGATTAATTAAACTCTCACGTTATTTCTCCATTGACCATCAAGTGCAAAAACACACTGGCCACTGTTCGAATATATTCTCCAGTTGCGACTTATTTGAGATTTTCGCTAATTCCTTCAAAGGCCCCAGTCAATGTGCATGATGTGAGCTACGATTTTTTTAACGATGGCACCATTGTCAATTTAACCATGAAAATTGTTCGCAGAACATAAACCTTTGTCAACCTAAGTAATATGTATCATCCTCTTTGCCAAAATTAATGGAAATGAATGAGCCAATTCCCAGAAAAGGAGATACTCCACGAAAGCAGTTGCAGGGAAGACAAGGCCATTCCTGTGGAAAACCCAACATTCAACTCGAGGTCACAACACGTGTAATTCCACATAATTCCATCAAAAAACAGAAGCCCTCATGAGCAAAAGTATTTGGAAGTCAACAGAAAGTCATTTTCTAAATGCATTAGACCGTAACTGGTCACATAAAGTTTTGTTCCAAAAGCCCTCACAAATGAACACTCTGAAAGTATTTTAAAGCTTATATTACAACTTATCCAACTTTTGAGAAAATTACAGCCGTCAGGAATAGGAAACTTGTTTGGTTTCTTTGAGTACTGTACTTCACTTTATCTTTTTCATTATGCCATTCGAAGTAGGCGTTCTTCTCCTTGATTTTATTCAATACACAATACAAATCCCTGCTTCTTCTGGATGGTTTGTACAATGTGCTCTGTCGGGACAACTAAGCCAATTTCTCTTTTTATGTCTTTTCCTACAACTTAAGCTGTTGATCAGTTAGTGGTTTAGCATAAAGTGCGGTAAGAAAATCCGAGAAAGTTTTATAGGACGATTCCCAAGCAGGCTACTGTTCCTACCATTTTTCCTTTTCCAACACTTAACATTTGGTCGGTCTATCGACAGGGTTCTCGCCATGTGGCACAGCTCATTACATGGCAAAACCAACTGAGCCCTGCTTCTATCAATTTGGTGTTTGTGCTGGCAACCCTCTAAATATCCTCATTTGTGTGGTGTTCGAGTAACGCTGCATTCCAATGGCAGAATCCAAATTTCAGTTACAATATTTGTGTACAACAATTTTTGTCTGATTTAAGTCGCTATTATAAAACCATAAAACTGCTGAGAATGAAATGACCTTTAGCTGCACCGCCATGCTCTAGTAGCGCAAAAAATGCTGTCACCTCTCTATACTTCTTCTATGATCTGCTAATACTTGCTTGAACGCCTTTGCTACTCTGAAAGTGCTGACGACAAAGTAGCAGAACTTTTCTTTTTATGTGATTCCTGTACCTTTCGTATCTCGCTGTTTAGAATTATGTGGAAGCTATTACCATGATATTCTGTTAATATCAACACATTTTAACAATGTACTTAATAACTCATTATTTTTCATTTCAATTTTAGGCTATATTAGCTTGTGTTACTTTCTGGAAAAAAAGGTTGATGTTTGTACATACAATTGTTATCTCAAAAAGTTGAGTCGAACTATTGGATTAAAATTTATTCTCTATGACGCTTCAATTCATTGCAATATTTCTTATTTGAAGAATAACAAACATTATGTTTATTAACGTTTTTGAAGTTTCAAGAAGCAAATATCATTATGCCCCAAAAAGGGTAATAAAATGAAAGGGTACGGTATCACAAGGCCTGCATATGGCAAAATAGTTATCAAGATACTTAAGCTCCACTCTTAGGTCAAGTGCACAATCACGAAAAGAAGGAAAAAAGTGGGAAAAATCATGTGCTACGATTATGATTAACGCTTTGATATTATGTCGTTTCCGTATGAATTGATATTGCTCGCAAAAATTCTACTCTTGACCCAAGTGGTCCCGATAATGACGCCGTCACTGATTTACCACATCAAGCTTCCTGGATTAACATCACACCTTCCATGCAAAGAGACAGATAAACAAGCCACCTACAATAAGCATGTATCACAACCACCACACTATTACTTTAACTTTAGATTCAGGTGCAGAAGCCAACATGATCAGCGAATCATCAACGAGAAGGATTGACGACTACATAGCCGCTAGCTCTCAGACAGCCATTAAGGCTGTTCTTTCAACCATATGGTTTAACTCGGTAAAATCCTCAGTCATGGAGTAATTGGTTCTCCGTCAAACACAAAATTCCAAAGAGTACTGCCGGTGACTAGTGGCCCTGTGGAGATTATCGTGTTTTAAACCGATTATTTTTTCTAATGACTATCACCAGTACCACATCCGGTATTGTTACTTAACTTTGCATTATTGTTTTGTTTGTACATTTTTTGAAACAAGATATCATTCTAGAAAAAATCTCTTACAAGGAAAGAACGAGGAGAAATTCTATGAAAATTAGTCTATTTAATACAGTCCTCTATCTACGAAATTAACATGTTACACCGAGCCGGATGATTGGTAGTATTTTCATTTGATCTTGGTGTTATTATTGCGCTACAGAGAAAAAAATTCGCATGACTTTGTTTTTTTTAAATATGGTGAAGAAACAAAAATAAAACATTGTTTTACGGGATGGTCATAAAGCTTTATCGGAGAAGGATATAAACAAAGCAACGTTGTCATTAGCAATTAGAGGTACAACTGACGCTACTAAACAAAAAGTATCAATCTTTTCCTCACAGTTCTTAGTCAGAGTCTTCAGTTCGCTCTTATATAACTATATGCTTTCCACATAGGTGTTGAAGTGTCTGATTCTTTTTCTGAATGATAATTTCTTACTTGGTAGCAGGTATTCATATTGTCTATGTGTTGCTGTGGCTAGCATT
This sequence comes from Morbakka virulenta, assembly GCA_003991215.1. NCBI lineage: Eukaryota > Metazoa > Cnidaria > Cubozoa > Carybdeida > Carukiidae > Morbakka > Morbakka virulenta. The sequence goes on along the minus strand of RDPX01000043.1, from coordinate 873,606 downwards.
TTTCTTCTGTTAATATATTCCCTGGTGTCGAGCATGCTTCCTAAGTATTTGCACTTTTTCCATTCTTGTCCTGCTTTGCTTTCAATTTTCAATTCTTCCGTTTTTGTCTCATTTACACACAATTCTCTCTTTTTAAATTTTATTGGCACTGTCTTTTTGATGTTATTATTAACTGAAGTATTTTCTGATATATATCATATATCGTCTGCATACCGTTGATCTATCGTTTTTTTCCGTTGGTTGGCTGTAATTATGGTCATGTAGGCTGTTTTCTTTTTTGCTGTAGTTATGTCCTTCCAGGTGGTATGGTATTTCGCTATCTTCCTGTTCCAAGCCTTGGCTAGATATCATGTGAAGAGTATGGAGCTAAATCAGTCCCCTTGTAGGACCCCCACATTTGTTGTGAATGTGTTCCTGTCATTTTTCCATACTGTACTCGTAGTTTTACATCCTTTAACATTATCGATATTATGTGTAGTTTATCTTCATCAAGTACTTTCTGCAGTTCTTTAAATAATATTCCTCGGTCCACTGTGTCGAAAGCTTTTAACATGTCGAGCAGTAGTATATTTGTCTCATAGTTGGGAGATGTTATCGCCTTTTCAGCCATGATTTTCGTGCTGAATACGTGCTCTGTGGTACTACGGCCTTGTTGGTAAACCGCTTGAGTGATGGGGCTTTCTTTCTGAGTTTTGTTGCTTGTTCTTCTTATCATGCAGATGGTTAGGATCTCTCTGAGCATCGTCAGCAATATTATGGGTCTTAAGTTTCCATTTGGTCCTCTCTTCTTATTTGGTTTAGGTAGGGAGATAAGGATACCTTTTTTTATTTCTGTAGGATATTTGCCTGTGCTCGCGATGTCGTTTAAGATTTTAGTTACTTCCATGTTTATTTCCTTTGGTCCATACTTCAGTTGTTCTGCGGTGATGTTGTCTATTCCTGCACTCTTATTGTTCTTTAGTGATTTTTATGACCTTTTCTACTTCGTCTTCGATGAAGGGTATCCACATTGGTTTTGGTATGATATATGGTATTTCCATCTGATCTTTTGCATTGAATACTTTCTCGAACAATTCACTGATTGTATTAACAGTTTCTTCCTCATTTCCTGTTAGACCTTCTTCATTTTCTACTAGAATTTCCTCTTTAGGTTTATCTCTTTTCATTTGTCTGATGACCTTTTGCATCTTGGTTGAATCATTTTGACATTTTTCTAATTCTTCAATGTTACTTATTGCCTTCTGGTCTTCTTTTTCTTTTAGCTTCTGATGTATTTCGTTTATGATTTTGTTTCTTGTTTCTTCCATTTCCTTTCTTTTCTCTTTTGATGTTGTGACATTTATTTTTATTCTTACTTCTTTTTGTTTTTCTGATAGCTTGCGAATCTCTTCAACTTCGATAAAATTTTTCCTTTCTTTCTTTTTGAACCATAGTACTTCCTCCGATGCCTCAGTGCATGCTGTTACTTTGTTGTACTCCTTTCTTTTTCTCTCTTTGCTCTAGTTTCTGGTTTACTGCAATTCTATACCTTTCTCTTGTTGTGAGGTCTTGTAATTTGTTAAAGTCAATTTTGTTGCCCTGTGATAGTGTAGGCTGCAGTTTTGTCCAGTTTATGTCCAGCTTTGCCATCACTAGACGATGGTATGAGTAGGTGTCTGTGCCAATGTATGATCTTGAGTCATTTAGAGATATTCTGTGTTCTGATCTTATCAGGATATAATCAATTTGATTTCTCACTGATTTTTCATTGTTTGCTCTTTCTGGGCTTTTCCAGGTTGTTCTATGTGCCCTATTGTGATTGAACATGGTGTTAGTGATAATTAGTCCATGTCTACTTGCCAGATCTAGTAGGTGTTCTCCATTGTTATTTAATTTACCTTTTCCATATTTTCCTATTACTTTTGGGTATTGTTCTTCTGCGCTACCAGTTTTTGCAATGAAGTCTTCACATAAGTATACAACTGATCTTTTACTTATTGAGTTTATCACATTTTCCAGGTCTTGATAAAACTTCTCTCTCACTTCTGGATTTTTTTTACTTTGGGGTAGCGTTGGAGCATAGGCACAGATGACAATGTGCTTTCTGGTTTCTACGTTCATCGTTGTTGTACATATCCTGTCTGTTTTCTCTTCAAAAATTGCTTTGCATTCTTTTCTTACTACTATCCTAACACCGTGCTTACTATTTGCTGTACTTACTTGAAATAGATGGTATTTCTTACCACTGTCTGGTGTTATTTCTTTCAATTTTCTGTCCTTTATGTGCATTTCCTGTACTGCCAGTGCGTCCATTTTGTATTTTTCCGTATCATTTGCAAGTTGGATTAGTTTCACATCATTTCTCAAGCCTCCACAGTTTAAAGCCCCAATCTGGGTTTGATTCTCTTTTCTCTGTGATCTTATCCTACACATTGTGCTGTTTTTGGCGCTTTAATTGATATAAAACTCTTGTAATTTTGGATTTTATTTAGACGTTCCTCGGAGGAGTTTTGGCGCGTCGCCGACCAAATCCAAATCGATAACGTCAAAACCATAATTCGAAATCACGCAAGCACAACAAACACGCAAGTGTTACTACAGGCAGCGGCAGCCTTTGTGATTGATGATTTCCTTGGACAATGTTCACGTGTTAGAGTATTACTAGAGGGGAGATCTCAAAGATCCTATGCTTCAGAATGCGTTGGAAACGCTCTAGAACGTATGACACTATCAACGGAAGCGTTACCGATTCTTACCTTTGGTACCAACTACGCTCAACCGCGAAGTGTGGACAACGTTAGGCTGAAGTTATCGAGTACAAGATCGAATGAACTTGTGGAAAGAAACGCCTCTTCCCTGCCTTACATTTGTTAATCACTCAATGATCAACCAATACGTTTTGCTATAGCGAACTTCGCTCATCTAAGAAATCTGACACTCGCAGACACCGGAGCAGATGACCTGGAAATCGACGTCCTAATTGGCGCCGATCATTACTGGCAAATAATGACAGAGGAGACCATAAATGTGCCTCCCTTGACACCCACTGCTTCGAACTCTAAATTTGGCTAGATCGTTAGCAGACCAGTACACACCAAAAACGAAAAGAGAAACATCACCTATAACAACCACGTGACCCATTGCTTGCAAATCGCCAGTTCTCTAACGCCACAAGTCGAAGAAATTTCAAACCAACTAAGCAAGTTCTGGGATTCAGAATCAATGGGAATCGACCCAGGAGAATCGTCTACGGTTGAAGAGCTGATAAAAAAACATTGACATGAACAAGAAAAACCGCTGCGAGATAACGCTACCATTCAAGGAAGATCACCCATTGATTCATGACAACTAAGAATTATGTCGAAAGTGTTTGGCGAAACTACGGCAATGCCTCATAAACGACGAGAAACTACTATTGGATTATGACGCTGTGTTCTGTGACCAATTGAAGCGTTGAGTTATCGAAGTTTTAAACAAGCCAGGGGAAGTTGGATCTACACACTATCTACCACGCCACCCCGTTATACGTCAAGACCAAGAAGCGACGAAAGTACTTGTAGTTTTTTATGCTTCATCGAAAGCACAAGGCCCTAGTTTAAATGAATGTCTCTATAAAGGACCGCAAATGACGCCTTTACTATACGACATCCTGGTCCGATTTCGATCGTATCCAACTGCCTTAAAGGTCGACATAGAGAAGGCATGCCTGCAGATTAGTATTGCGGAACATGAAAGAGACTTCCTACGCTTCCTTTTGCTTGATGACATTACAAGAAAAGAACCAGAAATCGTATCTTGTCATTTTACTCGGGTGGTTTTTGGAGTGAATAGCTCACCTTTCCTGTTAAACGGAACACTCAGAAAACACTCTGAGAAGTATGACGCTGGTCCCGATTTTGTGACAAAACCAACTGATTCATTGCATTAGATGAATTGACAGGGGGAGGTGAAAATCAACGCACAGCTAAGGAACTCTTCTCAAAGTTAAAAGAACGCTTCGACGAAGGAGGGTTCAACTTCCGTAAGTGGAGAACCAATGGCCCCAAACTACGATCATAAATTACTAACATGGAAGAAAGTCCAACACCAGGTAAGAAAATCTTTGAACTATGCTGGGACGAAATCGTTGACGTAATCACTTTCAACTTCGCTGAATTGTCCGAGTACAGTCTAACTGAACAAGTTATAAAAAGAAACATTCTAAAAACACTGCCAACGTTTTACGATCCACTAGGATTGATCCAGCCGATTACTGTAAGTTTGAAAATTGTTTTAAACTGCTTGCAAAACTGCCAACAACTGGGACGAAGAACTACCAACAGGTCTTCAAACTGAAGGGAAGCAACGAATCCAAGAACTCGCTGAGCTGTCTTCTATCAATATTAACCGGCCATACATTCAAAGCACATCATCAGATCAGATAAACACGTACGAATTGCACGGTTTCAGTGACGTGTGCGCTGAAACATACGGAGCCTGCATCTATCTAAAAGCAACTCACCATTCAGGAGACATCCAAACTGCACTTATCTCATCAAAGTCAAGGGGCGCCCCGATGAAAGAGATCACGACTCCTCGATTGGAACTACTTGGCAACCTTTCCCTTGCACATCTTTCAACCACTGATGTCAATACCCTAACGCTACGAATTCAAAAGAAGCTTGTACTGAACTCAAAAGCAACACTAGCTTGGAACAAGACTTCCAAGGAAATTCAAACCTTTGTCCAAAATCGAGTAAAAGAGATTCGGAAGCTGACGTCAATGGAAGATTGGCATCACATCAAGGGAGAAAAAAATCCTGCAGATTTCATCACTAGAAATGCAACGTCAACATCACCATGTCAACATTTCCAAAAAGACATGTGGTGGCACGGTCCAGACGATTTTCGACAACCTGAGCAAGAAACATCTAATTCGAACATCAATTCCATCGAACTTTCTCCTCCTGATGAAGTAAAGAAACAACTGTAAACCTGGTACATTCCGTGGATAACGTTCCTATGGAAATCAACATCGACATCAAAAGATTCAACTCATTGAAGAAACTTCTCAGAACTACCGCCTTTGTTCTACAGTTTATCAACAATGCAAAATAAAAACTAATCTACAAGCTAAGAAACTGCAGACATCAGTACTAACTACAGAGGAATTAAACACTGCAGAGGAGTACTGGATCAAATCAGCTTAGGTAGGAATGCCTGCCAGCAAACAGTTGTTTACATTCAATGATGAACAAGAATTTGTACGTTGTAAGGGACGCCTTAAAAATGCACCAATACCCTTCAACACTCGCCATACAATCCTGTTACCAAGCAGCCACGATCTAACCAAGCTTGCAGTAATGGATACACACCATCGCCTGAAGCATGCTAGGGTAAAGGATACAATGACAGAACTACGGCAGACGTTCTGGATACCGAAAGACAGAAGCTTCGTTAAAAAAGATTCTACATCTTTGCTATACTTGTCGTAGACACCAGCCTAGAAGGTACAATTATCCTCCAACACCATCGCTCACTACTCTATGAACTAATGATGCAAGGGCATTTTGCGTTACAGGAGTAGATAATTTTGGCCCTATCCACGTGAGAAACGTCTACTCTCCGAATTCGAGAACCAACAAGGCATGGGTTACGCTGTATACATGTGCTGGATCGAGAGCAATTCTACTGGACCTCAATGCACATCCTTCATCATCAGACTTCATATCAAGTCTTACAAGATTCATCTCAAGACGAGGGTGTCCGGATCACATTATTTCTGACAATGGATCAAATTTTGCAGCTGAAGACTCTCAAAACTTTGTCACAAGTCGCAACATCAAATGGGATTTTAATGTACCACTGGCGCCTTGGTACGGTGGATATTTCGAAAGAATTGTGTGAATCAGAAAATCTTTACTAAAGAAAGAGCTCGGAACAGCACATTTGACCTACAGTCAAATTCAAACTCTTCTTCTGGAGATTGAACAAGTGGTCAACAATCGCCAAGTCACCTACTTATACCCAGATGAAATGGAACCCAGTCAAACTCCAAACTATCCCCTGTTCGGTCGTCCTCTGCAATCCCAACCACTCAACAACCCTACTGATCTACCAACCAAGGAGTATGATTTTATAATCTACAATGAAGTTGATGCAACTATCTCATACTTCTGAAAAAGGTGGAAAACCGAGTATTTGACCGAACTTCGAGAACGACATTGCAGCATGGAAAATTCTCAATCCTTTGTCTTGATGAAAGAAGATTACACGCCGAAATCATTCTGGCGTTTAGCTATCGTACAAGACGTTCACACTGGAGCCGATGGATTATGTCGTAGTGCAACTGTCAAACTTGGGAAGACTCAAAACATCATCAGCCGTCCAATTTTGAAGTTGTTTCCGATCGACTTTGTTCGCAGCAATGAAAAGAAAATTGAACCAACGAAAGAAAAGCAAACAATTAGCGAGAATAAACTACAAGCAACGAACGAACCAAGAAATGCAGCAATTATAGCGGACTTGAAACTAAAATACAATGCTTGATAGACTTTTGACTTAATCGAGACTTGATATTGAGTGACATTTTTTGAAACAAGATATCATTCTAGAAAAAATCTCTAATGAGGAAAGAACGAAGAGAAATTCTATGAAAATTAGTCTATTTAATATAGTCCTCTATCTACAAAATTAACAGGCATCCATGTGACAGTCCTGTAGGATCAATGTTTAACAAGATATGAAGATGCCAGAGGTGGTCGTGTGCAGGAGTACTGGATCTCCAATGTTCAGTGTGCAGTGAGGGGTCAACCAGATGCAAAAGCTGGGAACCACCTTGTCCTTCAATTAGAGACCATGGTCATAGCGGAATTAACGATGTACACNATAAGAGCGTGAGACTCAAATGACTCTATTCTGCAGTTTATTGAAATAGAATTAAAGAGTAATCTTTTCACCTCCACATTTTGTTGTGATCGTCCACTCCCGTAAATTGAAAGTTGAAGAACACTTAGGGGCAAATCATGTTACTAACTTTGCATTACACGTGACTTTTGTTTTGTTTGTACATTTTTTGAAACAAGATATCATTCTAGAAAAAATCTCTAATGAGGAAAGAACGAAGAGAAATTCTATGAAAATTAGTCTATTTAATATAGTCCTCTATCTACAAAATTAACAGGCATCCATGTGACAGTCCTGTAGGATCAATGTTTAACAAGATATGAAGATGCCAGAGGTGATCGTGTGCAGGAGTACTGGATCTCCAATGTTCAGTGTGCAGTGAGGGGTCAACCAGATGCGAAAGCTGGTAACCACCTTGTCCTTCAATTAGAGACCATGGTCATAGCGGAATTAACGATGTACACAACAACGCAGTATTCTCCTCCCGCTGAAGTGCTTTGAGTTCTACGGAAAACCTTTAAGGAGTGAGCCAGGCTTGATGAAAGCTCTCCTTAAAGCTGCAGACAGGGAAGGAGACAGCGCAGTGACTTTTCTTATTTACTGATGATGTCCTTTTCCAATGTGAAGGAGCTGAGTGGAGGGGTGTTGGCAGTCAAGGATGCCTTTTTGAGGGAACACATCATCGAGCAGCCTTCCTATAGATTGAATGGTACATGGAAGAAAATGCACAACCTTGATGTTAGGTAACAAATGGGAAGGCAGCAGTGAAGGCAGACACCACATTGGACGTCGTTTTGTATGGACGTCAGGAATAGAGTACGGAGGGACCATTTATTGAGGCATGGGTCTCTGGAAGAATAATTGTGTTTTGTAATTTACACTATTGTGCTTATAAGCAAAAGCGTACAATAAATAGGTCTCAATAAATCATTGCATCCTTTCTCTCCTTTAGTGACGGTGTTGTTCGTTCTGTCCCATTAAACTACTTTGTTTCTATTTTGTAGATCTCTCCTGCAGTTGTACTTTCAGATTATACGTACGTCTATCAGGTTTTCATCTAATGATGTGATTGGTATCCAGGATCAGAAGACGTTAGGGTGACGGCAATATGTATAATAGCACAGATATGTTAAATAAGCAATTTCTCAATGATATTATACCTATTCAAAATGGGTTTACTTGGAAAAAGAGATTTTGAAATGCCAAGAACCACTTAGTTGTTACCAGATAGTAAATAACCAACTGTTCTACCAATGAGTCACAGGACTCATTGGTAGAACAGTTTTTAATATGTATATTTTGTAAATATGTATATAGAACTGAAATGATTATCCTGTATAAAGATTATCAATAATAATAAAATAATAATAATAATAAATTTCTCTTATCTTACTTGGACCTTGCTTTTGCTGGTCAAATTTTAGAATCTTCAAAAGATTTCACCAGCATACGAAATTGAGGATAAGTATAATCCATTTGTAGGGGTTTTTTATCTTTAAGGTTGGATAGATCATATGACGATGTGAAGGNAGATTATCAATAATAATAAAATAATAATAATAATAAATTTCTCTTATCTTACTTGGACCTTGCTTTTGCTGGTCAAATTTTAGAATCTTCAAAAGATTTCACCAGCATACGAAATTGAGGATAAGTATAATCCATTTGTAGGGGTTTTTTATCTTTAAGGTTGGATAGATCATATGACGATGTGAAGGAAAAACAATTTATAGCACTTTGACACATTTTAATCAGTAAATAGGGACGCAAATAACAGTAAAGTCTGATTTGAGGGTTGCTTATCAATACTACATGGGTGCTCAGAGACTTTTCGGGGTTGCTGGCACATAACGGAGCGGTTTAAGGGCTGCAATAATGTCCTGTCAGCAAATTATACCCAAGCTTTTTTCTTATGAAGAAACATAGTATTGTTGCTTTGGTCTTTTGTGAAGACATAAAGCTTGTAGACCAATTATGCTGGTGTATTAATGGGTCAGTAAAGATCAATAAAGAAATCGCTCTATTAACCAAAGACACAAATTCTGTTAAGGAATAATAAAGTCGCTTGAGCAAAACAGACATATTATTTACCCATTTACAGCATCTTACAAGAATATTTATTATTTTTAAATGCACCAAGGTTTCTGCGTCCATGTTCAAGGGCCACAAGGGGAAGTCTGACACAATATGACATTCATTCAATAGAGAAATGTGCTTTTTCTACGAAACATGCTGATACCTGGCTTTTACAATTTTGCAATCTCTTGCTTTTTCTTCCATCTTTTTGGTCGTTAGCTGAAAAGTCAGCTAAAAACTCTCATGGCAATGACAATCAGTCTTAACAAGAATTTTGTTACCCGTTATAAAATTCTTTCTTTTACTAAGCTCATACAAAACAAGATTTGAAGGTTTGTTCCAATGCCAGCTAGTAACCAGGTGGTGGTGAGTATGTCGTAAGACATCACAGTCAGCTCTGAAGCAAGGAAAAAGGCTTTAAGTAGTAATGACAACAGGTGAAAACGGTTTGATGTTTATCCGTTTACCATTTCAAAGAAAGTCTTGAGAAAAGAAAAGTCTGTGCCCACGTATCTGGAGAACTTTTACATTAATTAATTTCTTTTTGCAAAGTAATGGGAAGTTACTTGCTGTGGTGAAGGATACAAAAGATTGCAGGTTACTAATTCCAAAAAGTAAGCTAAAATACTGCTTAATCTTCTTCTTCTTCTTCCTGCGGTCTTGTTCCATCGCTAGGACGGGTCGGCCGCTCGACACAGTCTGCGCCACTTTCCGCGCTCCTTGCAGTCCTCCGGATTCGCTCCAACTTGCCTCATGTCTTCCCTTACAACATCTCTCCATCTCAGCTTCTGCCTGCCTCTGCTCCCTTTCCCCTGAACTGTCTCCTACCATGCTTGCTTTATTGGGTTCTCATGGTTCCTCCTCATTANTTACAACATCTCTCCATCTCAGCTTCTGCCTGCCTCTGCTCCCTTTCCCCTGAACTGTCTCCTACCATGCTTGCTTTATTGGGTTCTCATGGTTCCTCCTCATTACATGCCCATACCACTTTAACCTTACTTCCCTGGTCTTCCTGGATATGTTTGGCACACCGACAAACCTTTGAATGTCATCGTTGGTCCGATGTTCCAGAAGCGATATACCACATATCCACCTCAACATTTTCATTTCTGTCACTTCAAGGGCCCTTTCCTCTGCCTTTCTTAACGCTGCTGTCTCTAATCCATACAGTAACACAGGTCGTATGACTGCTGTGTAGAGGTTTTTAGCTTCAGAGGCATCTTTCTGTCGCAAACTACCCCACTAACGTCTCTCCACTTTCTCCAAGCTCTGCTAATCCTGGCGTCTATTTCTTCCCGACATTTACCCTGCTCTAATAGAATTGAGCCGAGGTAGCAAAATACTGCTTAATACGACTTTTTAAATCCCTGAAAAGGACGAAAAAGTACCAATACAGGATTAGACAAATTTACGAACTTAATTGTGACTCTAGCCCAAGCGTGGAGCCGTGGCTTAATGGTTAGTGCAACTGCATAGTAACCATGAGTCCCGGGTTTGATTTCCCGAGCTGTCGACGAGAATTTGGAACTTTAAAAGAAAAACAAAAGCCATTGGTTGGCGTCAGGAAAAGCATCCGGCCAAGAAATTCCTCACTGCCAGATCAAATCAAGCCCAAACGACAAGTTTGCTTTAGCAGTAGATTTAGAAAACCAAAAATAAAACAATTTGATTGAAGGTGAATTAGATTATGAAGGAATTTATATAGACTGAGTGCAAACGTTACCGAAAGGCTTCTTCTGGAAGAGTAATATTTGAACATACAAAAGCCCCGGCTCTTCTCTTCCACCATTAGTAGACGAATTCACAAACCCTCAGATATTGAACTCAAAAAGTCATAAACCTCGAAATACAAGCAAAGCATTTTTAAGCACAATGTATGAAGACTTTAATCTAGGGATCTTTCTATTCCAACCCATACAACAGTAAGATATAACAGTTAAATATATTTTCGATTCCAGATCCCTACCAAACTCAGGAAGAGTAGCGACGCTACACTGTAAATCTATTTCCTTCTCTTTTATGAATAAATTGACTTGTTTATCAGATCGGAAGGTAGCGAAGTTGTTTTTATCGAATAGTGTAAGTAAACACTTAATAGAAAGTGACTTTATTTAGCACAAAATAAATTCCTGGAAACACTTTTTTCACTTGGCTTGTCACTGAATATATTATCATGGAAATGGATGAATGAAAAAGAAGACCAAGAATTTCAGACAGCATGCAGTTAATTGTTACAAAAGCAGTAGAATTAGTCCTAAAATAATAAAAAAATGTGACGCTATAGATTAGAAACAGGCTCTTGCAAAGTATCCTTTGGAAAATGGCTTGTCAGAAATATCGAGTGAACTTGGAAGACAAATCTGAAAGTCAATAAGACGACAGTTTAAGTAGTATTTTCTTGAAATTGCTGCATTCACAATCAAGATTGTTTTGGTGGAAGTGTTTTTCTTTGTCACTCGTCTGCATATGCAGATAGTGAAAGCTGGATATGAATGGCGTCCATTATCATTAAGACGAATGTTGAAACGGAAGTTCAAACTTCGGTACACGAAAAATTGACAGTTAGAACTTAGACCCATTATATTAAGTTCTTTACATTGTAATTTAGGATAACTGACAATCGAGTAATAGTAAGACATGCTTTTGTATTAGATTTTGAGTTCTGTTATCTGTAAAGTATAAGACGTAAATTGGAGTATTACCCTGTTTCTCTTGCTCGAACTTAAACAATACAACATTTGGTGCACAACGTGGAGCACAGATTCATGGAAAAAGGTGGATAACAGCGAAGGGAGTGTTGAATTGACAAGATTGAAGTTTGTCAGAAGAGGAAATCATTTTGCATTGACAAAACTGGAAAATAAAGAATTAATTATTTTCATTACGCGTTTGCCTCTTAACGAAGGTAATTTGGCTCGTATAAAGTTTATTAAAAAGTCAATTAAGGACAGATTGAATTTTTTGGAGAATGTCGGTGAGAAAATTCTTAAGCAATGTGAAAAAATAGACAGAGAAAATGAAAGAGAAGAATCTTCAGAATTATCTACACATGTAACAGAGACAGTACATAAATCAACTTATTCTTAAAGAAAGGTGTGAGAAGAGATAATGGTAATGAAATACATAATAACATTCCTGAAGTAATGAAAAGTTCACTTTTCGATTTTGAAGGTATACAGCTGAATGAGAACTGAAGTGCTGGACCAACTCGAAAGGAAGGAACTGAAGTTCAGGAAATCAAGAGCCAAATATTTGTAAATGAATAAGAAAGTCGAGGTAGATCGAGCGGCAATAAAGATCGATGGTGTAGATATATCCGAAGTTCAGGAGTTGAACTTTCTGGGCAAGATATAAAAATATACAAGACCATGGTACGACCTGCAATGTTATACGGGATGGAAACAGTGCCGCTAGCTAAAAGTCAAGAAAGCTAGTTCGACCTAACAGAGATGAGAATGCTGGTCTGGGAATCTGGTGTGTCTAAACTGGACCGTGTTAGGAATGAAAAAGTAAGAAGAGGGGTTGGTGTCGGAGAAGCTTCGAAGACGTTGCAAGAGGTACGGTTGGCGTGGTATGGCCATGTAAAAAGGGGATATGAATAGTATGTAGGAAAGACATGAATGAGAATGAACCTGCCAGGACGAAAGGAAAAGGGGAAGACCGAAGCCCAGGTAGATCGACAACATCAAAGATGATATGACAGCAAAAGGGCTGACAAGTGATGTTGCACAGAACCAAGCAAGATGGAGAAGGTGCATTTGCTATGACCACCCCTGATGGGACAAGTCGAATAAGAAAAAAGTCACTGCAATACGTCAACTATTTTTAAAAGNCGAGGTAGATCGAGCGGCAATAAAGATCGATGGTGTAGATATATCCGAAGTTCAGGAGTTGAACTTTCTGGGCAAGATATAAAAATATACAAGACCATGGTACGACCTGCAATGTTATACGGGATGGAAACAGTGCCGCTAGCTAAAAGTCAAGAAAGCTAGTTCGACCTAACAGAGATGAGAATGCTGGTCTGGGAATCTGGTGTGTCTAAACTGGACCGTGTTAGGAATGAAAAAGTAAGAAGAGGGGTTGGTGTCGGAGAAGCTTCCAAGACGTTGCAAGAGGTACGGTTGGCGTGGTATGGTTATGTAAAAAGGGAATATGAATAGTATGTAGGAAAGACATGAATGAGAATGAACCTGCCAGGACGAAAGGAAAAGGGGAAGACCGAAGCGCAGGTAGATCGACAACATCAAAGATGATATGACAGCAAAAGGGCTGACAAGTGATGTTGCACAGAACCAAGCAAGATGGAGAAGGTGCATTTGCTATGACCACCCCTGATGGGACAAGTCGAATAAGAAAAAAGTCACTACAATACGTCAACTATTTTTAAAAGATCATACAGATTGTAGGTGTAAAGCCACTCAAGATCACATTACTTCGATTTAATGGGGAAGTTGCAAGGTTGTATCCTTTTTGAAAGAGCTTTGAAAGTTTGATTGACAAAAACGAGAGTTTGTCGTCTGTGGAAAAGTTTAATTACTCGATTAATGGTTAGAAGGGGCAGCTTTAAGAGCAATCGAAGGAATAGAAATTGTTGAAAATAATGATGAACATGCAAAAGAAATTTTAAAAGCGAAATTTAGAAGAAAAGAATGATTGTGGAAACAAAAGTAATGTTTTGTCTGTTTAAAGCTAGGCCACAGAGCTAGCAACTCCAAAAATACCAATCTATTTGTTCGCAAGAACAGGAAAGGGGACCTATCAAAAAGGATGAAGAAAGCTGAGTCTTAAATGATACTGTTACGACTACCACAATAGAAAAAGACAAGCCTACCTTATTGCAAATGCAACAGCCTATGTATAAAGAGAAATCAAGGACGATTCAACCTAAACGAGAATTGTTTTCGACAACGGTAGCCAAAACTCCTACGTAGCCAAACTCCTTTCTAAAGAGCTCTGTTTAAAAACAAAAATTGAATGAAATAAAAGGTAGCACTTTTAGAGCTAAGCAGTCCCGAAATAAAAAGTGCAGTAATGTGAAATTTAATATCGATTTAGGAACGATAAATTTGTAAAAATATCAGCATTTACACATTGGGTAATGTGTTCTCCATTAACAGCTTCTATCAACTATTCGATGTACATGTAGTTACATGGCTTACACTTAGCAGGTAGCATAGTAGGCAGCATCGCTGTATCTATTTTAATAGGAGCAGATAACTTTTATTCGTTAGTAACTGGTGAAATGGTTGAGGGTAGCTCAGAGCCTACAACAAGTGTGGTCTGGCCCACCATCAACCATTGTCTGGTCCAACAGAGGCATTATCAAATTTATCGTCATACACGAACTATGTTCCTTGTTTTGCAGTTGAGAAAGGTTTATCGCTTCAAGACAAGTATGCCGATGACGACACAGAACAAAAAAGCATGCTGAAACGTTTTTGGGAAGTCGAAAGCACAAGTGAGACTAATGTTTGCTTTGCTGCAGTAAAGGCCAAAGTATCGCCACTTCAGAAGCAAAGCATACCACGTTTAGAATTAATGGGTGCCTTTTTATTATTCAAATCAGTGAAAAACATTTAAAAATAAGAAGAAATTGGCTTGTGGCAAATTGTACATGTCCTTTCTTACTCCATGAAAGGAATACTTTGATTTTGTTATACCTCAGACGTTTCTACGCAGTATTGCCATGAGTCATATTACAATAGAGATGGCATTTACTAAGAGTATTTATTATGGTTATTCCCAAGGGCGAATTATTATTATGATAAATTTTAATTAATATGAAAGGTTATTTTTAGAAATTATCATAGCTTCCTCTACCCCCACCTGACTTAAGTGCCATATAGGCTCCAAGTTAAGTTCTTGTTTCATTTTTAAAGAGTTGGTAACATTTAAAAAAATATTTTATGGTCTCCAATACGAGGAAGGTAAGCTCAGCCTGAAACTATTTTGACAAGGCAGACTATGATATTTCAAATTGCAAGCTTTGCGGGTATGGATTTAGCTGCTACTGAAACACAACTTTGTTAATGGCTCATGTATGAGGCAATAAATGTATCCATAAATGATGAAGCAGCCTCTTCGCTAACAGTAAAGGTTCGTATTCATATACAAATATAACTGGCCAAAAATTGCTCTGCAGTTAAAAATACAATCATTTGGGAGGACTATTATTTTAGCAAACAACGGGTACTTTGTTATAATTAACGGGTTTTTTAAAAAAATTATTCTTTTGCATCGAAACGAGGCCGCCCTGAACTGATGGAAAATAAACCAGACGGGATTACCCAAGGCTGTGTACAGCTGCCACATCCGTGCCTTCAAAGAGCGTGTTCTCATTGGCAGAACTTATTGTTAATAAAAGGAGGTCATGCCTTTCACCACAGAATGTGAAGGAGTTGGTTGTTTTCAATAAGAACCTTTTAAATTGACGGTTTTGTAAATTGACACGAAATATTTTTATCTAGAAGCGTACAGTTTTAGCTAAACACGTGGTGATAACTGATAACTATGTAAAAACTTAAAGTAATAACCACGCTTAAAACAGTGTTATGCACTTTTTTTCACCGTTGACTTGAACGTTGTGGTAATAGGTATTCCTTACTTGTGTAAGATTCTTTCGAAGGACATACCAGCCTCGTCTTTACTCTTATATCCATTGCCATACTATTACAAAGTGGGCTTGAAAGCTCTTAAGGCGAGTAAACAGGTAAACATTTAAAGGAGAACCGAAGAAGTTGAAATAAATAGCAGAATAGCTATTTATAAATGCAGTTTGATGAAATGACCTTGGAGAACGTTTGGAATATTGTTGAGACTTAAATAGTAATGTAGCTTGATTTTCCATAATATTTAAAATTGATTATTCATTTATCGACTGCTAATGTGTAGTGAAAGTCAATGCCACCATTTTTCGATTAATCGATTAATGGAAAATATATTGTTCAATTACTCGAATAACAACTAGTAAACTGTAAAAAATATTATTTCGGAGGCCAAAAAAGTGTATTTACTTTTCTCTTGATCTTCATACTGTGTTCTTCTGTTTAAACCGGGAATAGGTGCAGAATACATAATGACAAATCATCTGAAAATGAATTTTATTGTGATAAAAAATGAAAAATCTTAAACTTATTACTTTGAGTATTCTTAACTTTAGCACTTGTCAGTTCAGATTTCACGAGCTCTACAAACTTGACAATAAACTGACTGGAGGACAAGTTTAAAAATTTAGTAACTCCTGCCACACAACTTTGATTTGGTTTTACTGCAGATTGCGTCGGAGCAATTTAACTATTAAAATTTTCGTAATGGTTCTTATTGTTTGAGTCATGTTGATTGTGACGTCGATATGTAAAGGGACTATTAGGCCTGGACAGAAGAGTAACAGGAATAGGCGGATAAAATTGCTTTATTTACATGATACCATATTTGTATGCTCATTTACTATAATTATTATGCCTGCTGTCATATTTTGATTTCTCATAGGATTTTGTAAGAGACGTACAAATCTGTGTATAAATTCATTTTGAGATACGCGGTTGGTAGAGTCTCTTTGCTTTGTGAAGTGGATAGGTAAAAACGGTACAGGTGCTAGAAGACACATGTCAAAAATTTGATCTCTTGTGGAGTAAAAATGACAAACCCCATGCTTAAAGGGCTTTATATGCAGAAAACATCAGTTTCAATACAAAACAGATGTGAAACAAAATTTTACATTGTCTTTTGTACACCTGCAAGAAAAAAAGTCAGGTAAATGCTGCTGAGGTGTGGTTTTTAAGAAAAACCTTGAGAAACTTTTTGACGAACCATTTAACTAACAATGAAATTTGAGACGAACATGTTACAGGTTGAAGCTCCATAAAAATCATCACGAAAATGCAGCTATCTTTTTGTGGGGCACGTGATTAGAAAGGAAGGACTGGAGGAGCTGGCTCTTACAGACAGAATATCTGGCAGAGAAGGATCCTGAAAAGTAAAGTAGAGCTGCTGAGGATAACAAAGGACAGGTCTCTGTGGAGAAGCATGACCGCTGCCATTCTGGACGGACATGGCACCTGAAGAAGCAGAGGATACCTGGACCTAAGTTGAGGGCTAGGAAAATTAAGAATCTTTTAGGGGACTACAAAAATCAGTTTTCCAAGATTATTAAGAAAGGTTTGGCTGAGTATATCTTTTTTAATTTGAAATTGCAAATGTTTGATCGTAAAGGAGCGTATAAGGGAAAAACACCTTTTGATTCCATACATTAAAAAGACAAATACATATTGGAAAATAAAAAATTGACTTGCCCTAAATTTCAAGCGGGTTATTGATTTTTGCGCTATTTGAAGTGCAACAATAAAGTCTCCTAAGAAAGAGAGGACACAAGATTTCAACAAGCTTTCAATCAGAGACCCCATGAAAAGAGTTTACTGTGACCCTTCTGGTCAGTGAGCAAGAGAGAAAATTAGGTTAATAGATTTGTGAAGGTGATGGCTGATCAGACTCACATGTGATGCGAGTGTCCTCTACTAAACCAAATCACAGAGAGTACAGTAATTAAGTCAGTAAATAAATAGTTCTATTTTTAGGATCATTTCTTCAAAGATACCAAAGCTAGAAATTTGAAAGAGAACAGTTTACTCCAGTAGGAAAACTGTTACATACAACAAAACCAAGACAAATGTTCACCGGCTATCGACATACAACAAGGTAAAGGAGCTCACCTTACACTTCAATATTAGTTGTTGTTTTCTTTTTCGTCGTGACCAATAAGAAAGGTCAGAATTAACATTACGAAGAGAGCTGTTGCACCAAGGTCATTTAATGGCACTTCAACAAGCTACACCTTGAGAGATAATAATAGGGAAACCAGAACTTCAGAAAATGTAGGTTTTGTACCTTCTGTTTTGTATTTTCCATCCCTGCAAAAAAAACAAACATGTTAGCTAGTTCATTAATTTGAATTGCCATGGCAATTTCTTTATGGATCGGACAAGTTATGATACAATCTAATGGAGCATTTTCACATGAAGCTATCGGATGAGTTTTCATGACCATTTTTTATAAATGATCTGTAACCAACAACTTTCTTAGCAGGGATGGCAATAATTATTTGCAACGCCTTCGTTGCCTGAGGCATCAATTTTTAAACCACTTTACAACTCATAAATGACTTGACAACAGCAAGTCTACTTTTAAATCGAAGAATTTGAGCAATAAGATTCCCCAAATCCATTTAAGATTTCCTTGATGAAAATCCCTAGGGAAAGCTAAAAGTATACCGGAGAGCGCCACTTCAGGCTCCTCTGGTATTCCGTTAACAGCTAAATCTAAGGAGAGCAATAAAATTACTATTCTCAATTCCTGTAGTAGGATCCAATGAACCACGAATCCGGAATTTCTTGACAAAAAAACAATTGAAATAACCGCAAAATTTAATTAAATATCAACCTGTTTCATTGCTTTTCCAGTAGTACAATGCCATCTAATATAACCGATATGTCCAGGGGAGTTTTATGAATTGAGATGAGCTGCAGTGCCTTACGTGCTTCACTATGTTAGTGCTTTTTAACACTTGTTCTCTTTTAATCACTCTTTCAGGTTCTTAAAATCTCTGTCAATGAAGAAATCTTCCTTTTGATGGGTTGCTACAAGTAATACTTTCTCCTCTCTTTAACAGGTATGACATAGGTCTATTAAGGTAGTTTCACAGTGGAGGTACAATAGCAGTGACGTTTTGGCCACCTTCCCATGCTTAACCCAAACAACTGTGACATATTTACCATATATTTAGGCCTAAAATATATAATAAAAGTGAGGTATACAATAAAATAATGACTATTTTTTGTACAGATCTGTAACCAATATGAATTGCTGATTATGTACATCCAATCTGAAAAAGGACAACACCATTACAGTTACATAAAAAACGACTATTAATAATACTTTTAGACTTTGTCACAACGACACAGTAGCTACAGAAAAATCTAACGAGAGAGACAATCAGGGTAGTGTTAACCCAGGGACTAAGGAAAACTACAATTACTAGCACATTAGGGGGCTCTAATGACCATTTTTGAGTGCTGCGAACCACAGATAACTTTTTATTTCTGATAACTTTCCCCCCTTTGAATGAACTACTTTAGTCACTTAACTGTTTATCTATTTAACTATCTTTGCTTGTTAATAGAAGTATTTCCTGTGACTGAAGTGGATTAAGTGTGGTTATCAAACTTTGGTTATGCTTGTTCTTGATGGTACCCAATATTGAGCAAAAAGCTGTTTAAAAATTAAAAGCTGCACCAAACAAATGGATTCTCTTTTATCTCAATTTGAAAAACACATCATTTGTTGGGGGTACATAACTTGAATCTGCAAGTTGGCTTCCTTCAAAACACAAAATAGTTGAAATATTAAAATATAATGAAATATTTTAAAAGAACTGCTCCAGTTTATGTCAACAAAATATTTCATCCAGTCAATAAAAGTTGCATAACGAAATTGTCCAGTTTTTAAATACATGTCTAATAAGGTTAAAGTAACACAGATCAAACGATTCTATCCTACATTGGGCTTAAAATAAGGATTAATTTGTCATCTGACCTAAAATACACAAACAATGCCAACACATTTAAACACAAGATAAAAAATATATACAGGGAGGAAAATGACATATATGTGTACTGCTAACATCTCCGTTTTAATCATAATTTGACAATACAAAATTAAATTTCAGCAAAATCAATTATAAGTTGATAGGTGTTTGGAAATTGCATTTTATTTTCCGACACATTTTCCAGGTTGAGAAAACAGGAACAATTATACAAATAAGAACAATCCGATCTTTTAACGTTAGCCTTGCTAATAAATCCAGGGGCTCTTTTAGAAGTCATTATTTTAAGTTAAAATTGTATTTGTATTTGCTTTTAATTTAACTTTTTACTTTTTAAACGTATGTATGTTTTGTGGCAAATTGATACATACATACGTACATAAATACATACATACATAAATACATATCTTTATATATAAATACATACATACATATATAAATACATACATAAATACATACATACATACATAGATTGATGATGATGACAGAGTCTCCCGTCGCTACGACGGATGAGCCTCTCGACGCTGGTGTGCCCTTCTATGCGAATTGAGGCCGATCTGGGAAAGTCATTTCTTGCCCACTTGGTGCACTCGAAGTTTCCGTTGGTCATCGGAGTGCGGGATTTCCTTGCTTGTCTCTTCAGCTTGACATCAGCAATGTGGTTATTTTCGAATTTTTGGACTGCTGAGTGGCACTGGCCCCGCCAAGAGGAACAGTGGAGGCAGTCTTCTTCCCATCTTGCGGAATTTATTTGGCACGTTTTCACTATGGACTTCAGGTTGTCTTTGTAACGTAAACGTGGGCATTCCTCAGAGCGAGAGCCTTCTTTGAGCTGTCCATAAAACAGAGCTTTGGGAATTCGGTTGTCGTTCATGCGTCGTACGTGTCCGGACCAGCGCAGCAGAAACTTCACTATCATAGCTTCAATACTTGTTATGTCACACTTTTGTACGACGTCTGTGTTGATGACTCGGTCTTGCCAGCGAATATTGCATATTCGGCGAAGGTAACGCATGTGAAATACTTTAAGCTGGCAAATATGTTTCCTGTAGGGGGTCCACGTTTCACAGCAGTACAGCAGAGAAGATAGGACCGCGGATTTGTACACAGTGATTTTTTTTGCCCAGTTTGACATCGTGACTCTTCCGATAGCTATGTTGGCTTTTGATATGCGCTGATTTATCTCCTCGTCTAGCGAGCCATTATGTATCGTAAGACTATCAAGATAGCAAAAGTTCTTCAAAGACGTGAGCGTAGTGCCTTCAGTTTCGACGGCAGGATCTTAATGAGAATCGCCAGGACAGGGTTGAAACATTACTTCTGTTTTTTTTCAGGCTTACTTTGAGACCAAACGTTTTCGCGGCGTCTGCATACCTGTCTACTATTGATTAGATATCTTCTAAACTGTGAGCAGAGAGTGCGCAGTCATCTGCAAAAGACAGGTCTCTGACGAGGATTTCAGTCAGCTCTGTGCGAGCAGAAAAACGCCTTATGTGTAAGATTTCACCATCACATCTTACTTGCAGGTAACCCCCAAGGTCCAAATTGCGAAATGCGTACTGAAGCATGATGGCAAAGATTATCCCAAAGAGAGTGGAAGCTGGGACGCATCCTTGTTTGGCGCCATTGGATATGTCGACTGGTTTCCGAAAAGGTTCCATTCTCAAACAATCGACC
This sequence comes from Morbakka virulenta, assembly GCA_003991215.1. NCBI lineage: Eukaryota > Metazoa > Cnidaria > Cubozoa > Carybdeida > Carukiidae > Morbakka > Morbakka virulenta. Next base: position 852,389 of record RDPX01000043.1, on the reverse strand, counting down.
TTTTATGTCTTTGTGGAATGATCTAATGATGGCAATAAGCTTTGGTGGGCAGCCAATCTTATGGAGGATTTTCCACAGGCCTTCTCTGCTAGCCATATCAAACGCCTTGGTAAAATCCACGAAAACTGTGCAGAGAGGTTTGTTCTGCTCCAAACATTTCTCTTGAAGTTGTCTGAAGGCAAAGACCATATCAGCTGTGCCACGTCCGCTACAAAAACCACACTGTGATTCTGGGTAGGCCTTATCGATGACGTGGGATCTAAGACGGTTCAAGATGACTCTCGCTAAAATCTTTTCTGCAATTGATAATAGCGATATACCCCGACGATTCTCATACTGAGCCTTGTTCCCTCTGTGTTTATACAGGTGAATTACCGACGTATCCTTTAGGTCCTGCGGAACGTCACCCTTTGCCGCGAATGCTGTGAAATGTTTCGTTAACGCAAAAGCCATGGGTGCGCTGCCGCATCTGTACACTTCCATCTGGGCCTGTCGCTTTGTCAATAGACAGTTGCTTAATGGCCTTGGTGACTCCGGTGCCGTTGGGCACGATATCTAACTCTTTCAGGGTTTGCAATGTGGGAATATCGCGTATTGCATCATCACATATGGCAGGCGTCTTGTTCAGTAGCAAGTTGAAGTGATCAGCCCACCTGGACAGTATTTCTTTTTTATCCGCAGCAATATGGTGTTGTCGGTTGAGAGGGTAGGAGTCGATCTATTTGTTCTTGGTCCATAAACAACTTTGAGTCCATCAAAGAGTGCCTTGGTGTCATGTGCTTCAGCTACCTCCTGTAATTGTATGGCTTTTTCTTCCCACCATTTGTTCTTCATGGCCCCTAAACACGTCTGAGTAGCTCTTCTGCATTCCACGTATGCTTTCCTGAGGGACGGTGAATGTTTGCTTTCGATATATTTACGGTGCACCTCGTGCATGGCTTGTAGAATGTCTGAAATTTCAGCATTGTTCTCGTCGAACCAGTCTTGGTGTTTCTTTTTCACAAAGCCCAAGACCTCGGTTGCGGCTCCAAGGGTTATCTGCCGAAAGTTGTTCGATGTCCAGATTCTTGTCAGCAAGAGTGTTGATTGAGCTAAGTCTGGAGTGTAATCGGTCTTGCAGGTCTTGTGCCTTATCATCACAAGCAACGTTAATCTTTCCAACATGAGGTTGGCGCTGTCTCCTCTCAGGTGGCACAAGCTTCAGATTCATTATACTTCTAAGAAGAAGATGGTCTGAGAGCCAACCACTGCCTCTCATTGCACGTGTGATATTCACGTCCCTCATGTCACGCTGGCGTAGAATGATGTAGTCTAGCAGGTGCCAGTGTTTAGATCTAGAGTGCTTCCAGGTTGTCTAATGCTTGTTGGTCTGCTGGAATAAGGTGTTGGAAATGCAAACGTTATGAGTTTCGCACATACAGAACAAGAGATTTCCGTTAACATTGCCTTTTCCTAGGCCGTGCTGACCCAGAATCTCTGGCCACATAGTGTGATCTGCCCCTACACGTGTATTAAAGTCGCCAAGTATGATCAACTTGTCCTTTTTCGGTGTAGCCAGGATAACACCATTGAGTTCTTCGTAGAATGCGTCTTTGCTTTCATCGATGTGCGTTATGGTGGGTGCATAGGCGCTGATGATGGTTGTGTAGTCGGTTTTGTCTAGTTTCAGTCGTAGCACCATTATCCTGTCTGATATTCCTCGTGGTAGTGTCTCAAGGTTGAATGCCAGTGGTGTACGAATGGCAAAGCGTACACCTGAAGTACGAGGCACACGTTAAGGTTTACCTATCCAGAAGAAAGTATAGCCTGCACTGAGTTCCTCTATGCTGGACTCCTCTTGCAGCCTTATCTCGCTAAGGGCCGCTATGTCAACGCGGTAGTCACGAAGCTTGCGACTAATAATGGCAGTTCTTCTTTTTTCCCGATCTTCGTTGTCTGGCAGGGTACGCACATTCCGCGATCCGAAGATAAGCCGAGTTTCTTTCCTAATTTCTTACCACATGAATAAATGTCCAAATGGGTGCGGCAGCCCAGTAGGGACAAGTGGGACAGGCAATGTGTGTATCACCTTTTCTAGCCCCTTCCCCTGTCTGGGGTGAGCAGCGCTGCTCCTAAATAGGCCTGCTCAGCCACCCAAGGAGGATACGAACGGCCAATCTAAGGCCAATCCCAGTTTTTAACGGAACAAGCGTCACACTTGAGAGTTGCCAATGTGCAAAGTCGTCGCTAAGAACTCCCAGTAGCATCCTCTACCTGTCCCCGTCACCACTATCCATCGCCGTAGGGATTGAGTTAGTCGAGACGACCTGTACACAAGTAGGTGAAAATTGCTTGTACGGAGCAAGATCCACCCTCTTCACCAGGAGACCCGAACCACCGGTGCTAAAGATAGCCACATGGCAGTGAGAATACTGGCCGTAGGTTTTATTTCGGAGTACCCTTCTCCTAGACGGGTTGCTGAATAGCTGAGAGCCTCGTCTGCCCTTGGTGAAGTGGGGTTATTTCCTTTATGGGGTTTGCTGGGTCAGCCATTAAAACCGTTGACCTCAGTTGTGGTTCGTCCGCTTTCTCTGCCCTTCCAGACTTCATGCACTAAGGGAGAGCATTCCTGCAACAACCTGACGACAAGCTGCATAAATATATACACAAATACATACATAACATACATACATACATACACACATACATACATACATACATACATACATAATGATTGCTCTTTCTTGACAGAAGTTTCACATCTCTTTAATTTGATACTGTGCTTCCATGGGCACGTAGGTGACTCTTCAATCAAGCTTGCATGAACGAACACAGACATGAGAAACGGACTTTCCCAAATTTGGAGATGCATGCAGACCAGCTTCATTATGAATATTCCAACGTGTCGTTAAACCACTTTCTGATAAGCAGACTAGACCACAGGTAGTGCAACAATGCATCGATGGACGAGGTGGCAAGGTCTTCTCATAAAATTGCAGATCTTGCCTTGTTTAGGGAGTCTTTTATCTTCCTTCCTGACAAGGTATCCAGTCCAGTGCATCTGATTCCTGATGATCAACGTCTCAATGCGGGTGCTGTTGGATCGTTCAAGGATTGCAGTACCAAGTGTGAGAGTATATCAGCTGATGGTAAGGATACACTTGATACAATTTCGATGAAAACTTTCTAAAAGCTTGAGATGTCGCCTATAGATAGTTCATGTTTCTAAGCCATATATCAAAGAAGTAAGCAGACATGCTTTACAAACACTAATCTTTGCCTCTGATGTGATTTCCCGATCTGACCCTACGCGTCTCTCCAGCTTACCAAAAACAGAAGGAAATGCCTCTGGGTATTCTGTGATGTATTTTAACATCCAGAGTGCAATTCCTGCTCAATGTACTACCAAGATGTGCAAATCTATCGAAAACCTTTAACCTCTTCCCATAGACTAGAATATGTGGTTCAGCATTTGCGACTCCAACTGGAGGTGAAAACACAAAGTACGTCTTCATGAGACTGATCGTGAGGTCAAAAGCTTAGCAAACACTTGAGAGTTTGTTCATAATCAGCTGCATTTTCTCCTCTGAATGTACAACAAGACCAGCATTATCTGCATACAAAAACTCACGAACAAGATTCTGAAAAGTTTTAGAGGTCTAGTTGAGACGCCGAAGGTTGAAAAGCTTGCCTAATTGTTAAAACCCTATGCCTATCCCCATATTACAATCCTTGAAAGCATGAAAAAGCATCACAGCAAAGTAGATTGAGAAAAAAATAGGAGCTGGTATGTCTCTCTTTTTAACACCATTCTCAACCGATATTGATTCTGGCAGTAATCCACTGAAGCTTGCTGTTATGGTCTAACTGTTTAATCATCTCTACAAAAGTCGCAGGACATCCAAGTTTCATACGAATCTTTAAGATTGTGCATACCATTGATGATACTGAAAGCTTTGGTCCGATCAATAAAGACTTGATAAAATGGTACCTGATGCTCCATACACAAGTCCATAAGTTGGTGAGCAGTGAATTGCATATCCACTGTCCCATATCCAGCTCAAAAATCACATTGAGCCTCTGAAATAATAATAGGACAGATCCAAACCATCAGCCGATTTGACGGAATCTTCGAAAGAAGATCTTCCATTACTTCAAGTAGACCGATACTTCTATGATCGCCACACCCACGCTTCAATCACTTCAATTTATAAAGAGAAAACATTATCGCGTCTACCCAGTCTTGAAGAACTGTACTGCCATACCATAAAGCAAGGATGAGTACACGAACTTCGTTAGCAAGATTATCTCCTCCAAAAAGCAATAATTCAATGGGTGTCCCACCAAATCCTGGTGCTTTCCCAGTGTTTCTTCTTTCATGGAGCTTTTTGTCTCATCGATGTTGGGATCTGTCATCATCTCCTTAATTATATCGAGTGTCCTTCTCAGGTTTTATGTCAGAATGTCCTTCTCTCAGTGAGGTAGTGCAACAAAAAATATGGGGTCTTTCACTCTCAAAAGCAGTAACTTCCTTTGAAGCTATTCACCTCAATCATTGACGTTAAATTGTTCATCTGCTTGACGTGTTGTACAGTTACCAAACCATCGGTTTGTTGATGATTGCCATCAACACGTCCGATATCCTGTTGCCGATGGGCAATCCATGACTTTTTCCTGGGACGGCTTGTTTCATTATTAACCGTTTATCCCCATATCTTAAGGCCCTTGCCCTGTCCCCAACCTGGGGGTCCAGTGGATGGGTGTTGTCATCACCAAAATACATACATACATACATACATACATACATACATACANCAGAATGTCCTTCTCTCAGTGAGGTAGTGCAACAAAAAATATGGGGTCTTTCACTCTCAAAAGCAGTAACTTCCTTTGAAGCTATTCACCTCAATCATTGACGTTAAATTGTTCATCTGCTTGACGTGTTGTTCAGTTACCAAACCATCGGTTTGTTGATGATTGCCATCAACACGTCCGATATCCTGTTGCCGATGGGCAATCCATGACTTTTTCCTGGGACGGCTTGTTTCATTATTAACCGTTTACCCCCATATCTTAAGGCCCTTGCCCTGTCCCCAACCTGGGGGTCCAGTGGATGGGTGTTGTCATCACCAAAATACATACATACATACATACATACATACATACATACATACATACATGCTGTACATACAAACATACATACATGCTGTACATACATACATTCATTCATGCCCATCCATCTATCCACCACGACTGAACTCTATCCGTGACTAACATATCACATGACGTGGTGATTGTGCACAACACCTGCAGTACGAACTATTGCTGACCAAATTTGACCCTTCCCTTGACCTGTCTTATTGGTTATGAGGGAGGAGCATAAAAAATGGAGTCGCTGTGCTTTTTATGATTCCGTTAGTATGTACCAATTTTTGACAGGGAATACTGATTATTAAATTTAACTGCTATTGTACTTGACAGCAATTGCTGGTAAGCTTTGTTGTTTACTTTTGTGTTCGAAGAAGTGGTGTTTCAGGCTCAAATAGTCGATATTACTTGTTATGTATACACTTAACGACGATGCCTGAGCCTTCTGTGCCCGGAATGACAATGTTCAAATACACGAAGGACGTGTTCTATTATGGCCCAACAGGATCCCCATGTACACAAGAAGACAGTGGGTATAAAATCAAAGGAGATACCAGCTGTGAAGTGGGCAGTGAGGTTTGTTTATACATTAATTATTATCAGAGTATTATTAAACTCCATTGCCACGCTGGTACTAAGATAGTGCCCAGACTAGTTAGAAACTTACGGACACACACAAGAGTAAAAGAACAAACAAAACCAGATTTATTTATCATTAGGGACAACAGAATATATACTTCAATGCGAGATACAGACCGTCAAGGTCTCTAATCAGATTCATATTACCATTTTGATTTATGAAACATAATATTTGTGGTTGACATCGGCCATGATACAAACATTTAAACAAATAGACCATAACTGAGTTGTGTTTTTTGCACTGTTCTTCACCCTTGGGAAGACACGTATCCGTTTCACAAGTAACAGCTATAAGAAGGGTCTTGATATTGGATACAAATTGTGAGACTATTTAATGGGGAGAGAATATTACATGGTTATGACTGTAAAAATTCGTTTCTTGGAAATTTGTGTCCGTTTTTTAAAGGTTGTCTCTTTGATCAACCTTATAGCTGAGTCTGTGTTCAAGCGCGTTTTAATTTTTATTCCACTTTTCTCTCGTTAAATGTGGACAACTTGGAACTGCATAAGAAGCAGAGGTTTAAAATAGCATTTTTGGTTGGTTTCTTTACCAACTTGTTTGGGTTTAAAACGAGTAAAATGATAGATTTTTGTAACAGCCCCTATGGTAAAAGACTAAAAAGCTTTGGCATAGATATGTAGTGTGTGGCTTTATGGAATATTTTGCTCGATTCCTTTGTTGCCATGGGTGTTTTTTTTGTTTTCCTTCACGTTTTCATATTTAGGCAAATAAATACGACTGCCCAACAATATTCTGTTTTTACATCCCAAGGAGAGGTAACCTCCATTGGGTTAACATAATAGGCCAATTTGAATGATTTTTATCACATTTTCCCCACATTTAAAGAAAGCAAATACTTCCTTTCCATTTTGCCTGAAAGTAAGACTAAATCTCCTAGAAGTCTGACTGCTGAGTCCACTGCCAGAGTAGGGCTTCTAGGTGATGTATGAGGATAGATGTAGATAATCTGAAGTAAGATACCAGGAAGATCATTATTGCAAAGAAGGAAGAAATTTGACGTATAAATAGAACCATGACGAATCCCAACCTTAGTTGAATATTCATCAGATGTAATTCTATCCAGTGTTTACAATTTGAGAGAAAGAACTGAATGATACCAAAGATCCTTTCACAAATACCACAAGTAGAAATCCTATCAAGCAAGCCAGTGTACCTCGCAATATCAAATGGCATGAAAATATTCAAAGCAGTAGCATGAGCTTTACATCTGGCTTACCCATAAACCTACAGGCACATTTTGTGATAAAGTTGTTTGAAAATTCTTTACTGTATAAACTCAGTGAAAGCTATAGCTGAAGAAGCATTATCATGTCATGAGTTGCAAGCTTGTGTCAGGAGATACTTTTCCTATCATAAGGCATATCATTGGGGGAAATTCGATCTTTAACAACATACTGTAGTTATGTTTTCCTTCTTGCCCTTTTGCATCAGTAAAGTTTTTCCACTTTGAAAATTTTTTTCTCAGTCTTGACCATGTGAATTTTTCTTAGGTTACATTCATTTTTTCCTTTGAAAGATTTCAGTCAACTGTAAGGTTCTTTGATAAACAAAGAGAGAATATTGATAGATGTTGTGTTCCTGACCACTGAAAATGAGCAAAATTTTTTTTAAAAGCTGGAGGGGGATTGAAAATAAGCTAGTATGTATAGCAAATAGAAACAGCCAAGGAAAGTATTAAAGACTCTTCCTGTTAGTACTCCAATAGCTGAACAGATCTTCAGTGCAGTGAATTCTTAGCAGGAACCTCAACAGATTAGATGTTTGAGTGGCAAGTGATTTCACAGCATAATGAAAAAAGACTTAAAAATTCTAGATTTAGATAAAATGCCAGACAAATAGCTTAATCAAAAGGAAAGAATTATTATTCGTGTGATGGTTGTTCTCCAGGCACTATTATACCAAGACGTTGTTACCTCCTATCTGTGACTTAGCAATGGGACCATAGTAAAGTTGAGCTGGAAATCAATGGATACAACCTTTTTAGATGTTACAGATGATGATGATGACAGACAATGTAAAAGAAAAAAATGCCACTCCAGTAAAAGTGTATGTGTCTGAATGAAAGGTGTTACATCACACTTTAAAAGTAAAATTGATATGTAGTAATGGTGTCAATGAACTATTAATTGTTCATTTGGAACATCAACATACTAATAGTTCATTTTTATGGAAGCGTTCCTTTACTTGTTGAAGATCATTCTTCACAAGGTTACATTTCCATTTAAATGTATTCCAATCAGTTTTTTATTGGATTTATGGGCAATTCATGAGTTGATCTTGTTTGTTCATGTCAAACTGCAGTTTTATTTAAGCATAAACACATGCTACCTCTTATCTTTTTTGATCATGATAATTTCAGTTTTCTTTTAAAAAAGCTTTTATTTTTGACCAAGCTTCTAATGGACAAGTTGTGATGTAAACTTGATGCCTTTCTTTATTAAAAAGCTCTTTATTGATGGTATCAATGTCATAAGTATTGAAATTGCAGCATTAAACTATTTTCCATTGATTATTTGTAAGGATGGTGTCAATCAGTGTGGTCATCGATTTTTTTATTTTTGTGGACTTGGTTATTTTTTATCAAAGACATTAACTAGCCATTAATAGCTTATAAATAATTTGTAGTTAGATTGCCCATTATAGTTATCTCATTCCTTTCATTCTGAGCATCTATTAAAGGCATTAAAGAATTGATTGAAATGTTTTGATAAGTGCTTTAATGTATTTGGAGGTCTGCCATAGTACATCGTAGTACAAGAAGACTTTTTGTGTTATGTGAAAATATCTACAGCCAAAACATTTTTTAAGCTCATTTTTAAGATCTAAAGGACCTTTACAATAAAACAACACAAAGGTATTGCATACATTACCCAAGTAATCAAATTTACTGATTGAAAATTGCAATAAATATTGGGCATGATATTCATTCTATTGAACCAATTTGGTTTTTTATATTACTATTTTCAATTTTTAAGTAACTCCTTCTTTTCCATTCCAGAGAGTTTTTACATGAATATCAACACCTCCTGCTATGCTAGTAGTTCTCCATCTTAAGATGAACTGAAAATTTTCAATACCAAATAGACCATTTGGTAAATCTTTGTTTATGCTATTTTTTTGTCACTTCAGGTATATCAGTATTATTATATTTACCAAAAAAGATCTCAACAGCAGAGTAGTTAAAAAATAAAACCAGAGACATTTTGTTGTAACAATTTTAATCCTCACTTGTCAAAAAACTCATCTAATTGTACATCATCCACTAACATTCCAGTTGAGTTAAGCATACAAAACAAGAGTAACAAGAGGAGCAAAACTATATGCTATGAAGCCATTACATCTTTTGTAATTGTTATTCCATTCCTGACATGTATGCCCATGAACATTTAATAGAGTGAATTAAACTTCTTATTGTTTTACCAAGCGAAATTCTTTTGAAATGCAGCTTTACTAAGCCTTGATAATAGGTTCAAACAGATAAGTGTGAGTGACTAACAGTAGACATGTAATTGACTTGTAACATCATTGGCAACAGTGGCAAACTTGTGGGTAATATTAGAGCTACTGATCATTAATTGCTTATGGTCAAGTGACTTGAGATCAGTGCTTCATAGCCTCATCAATAAAAAATCTGACCCCAAAGTTCGTTTCCAACTGGTTGCTGCGCACTTAAAAATTTCTTTTCACAATAATATTTCTTCAGTGACAATCAAACACAATTTTTATTGTAACATGGATATCTTTAGACACCTGATGGTAGTTTTGTTTGTTTATTCCCCTAAGTTTGACACATTGCTTAAGAACTCATGGGATAGAAGTATGAATGATGGCGTTTTCTGGTATGGCCTTGCAGGGGTACAAAGAAAACATTTGGAAGGAAAAATTGGATTTATTGCACAAGTAATTTTTATGAATATTTTTTGTTTTAAATGTTTAAACCATTGTACCTTTGAGTTAATACATTATAAGGGGTTTACATTGTTTAAATTATAGTTTAAGGTTTACATATTTGGTAAATAAGTTGGTATTGTACTGAAAACTTGAACATGTTTACTAGTTGATATAAAGACAACTGCTACTTTTATGCTGACTACATTTTTGGGATTAATTATAACAATAGACCTTAACTGACAGTTATAAAAATTTGTCAGAAGGGAGAATGTATGATTTTACTTTCCACTTTTCAAGTAACTTTACTGCCTCACTTACAGAACACTATAAAACTGTTGACTAGGAATGGCATGCAGTTACACAAATTCTTCAGCTTTGGGCATGTGTTTTCTAATACACAAAATTTTAGTACTCCTAACATTTAAGCATCTTACCTAGAGAAACTAAGAAAATTAAATGGTACCTTTATAGTAAAAATTAGACCTGTTTCAACTTGAACAATTTATTATAAAGAATATTTTTGGCCATTGTTTAAAACATCTGTCATCCAAGTTTTTAGAATGATTCCCAGCAACAAATAGATTTCTCAGTCTTGAGGCTCACTCATCATCTGATTGGTGGCAGAAGTTACTGTTTAATGCTATCTGAATTAAACTTTTAAGAACTTTTGGTCTGAGAAAAAAAAATTTCCTCCCCAAAGCAATGAAGTTTTTATCAGAGACAATATCATTGAAATAATGCCTTGAAGTTAAAGGCCCATTGCTATTAATAGCCTAGGCAAATGTATTCCAATGAAATGTTTTGTTGAAACATTTTGAATAAATTTGAATACTTAATGAATAATACACAAACAACATACATATAACAGAAAATTGAAAGTTTGTTTTAAGAGCACTGTATATTTTGGTCAACGTGAAAATTTGTATTTTGAAATTTGACTACTGCCTAGTCAATGGAATTGATGTAGTTGCCATGCTTTGTAGTATTGATGGTCTTTAAAACTTAGCCATATTGCTTATATGTGTTGTCTTTGATATTATTAGTGAAGTTATCTATGAATTGACAAGAAGTTCTATAGCAGCAATTGAAAAAATGATTTATCCTTGCATGGCATGGTTGTGACTGATGCCTTCTCTTGCAATTTCTGTAAGTTTAAATTTGGATTATTGGATGGGTTTATTTTACTGGCCTTTATGCCACAGCTTCTTGAATTAATGGTTGTATATCTATTGTGCCATCAATATCATCAAAAGCCATCATTAATTTGAATGTGATCAATTTTGTTGATACTCTTTTAACTTTTATCAAATTATTGAATACTCACTCTGATTTATGGGGTATTTGCTAAGAGTGTGAAGCTGAGACAAATTTTGGGCTCCTTGATTTTAACGAGCATGACTTAGTCTGAGATTTTCCAGTATCCAATGAGATTACTCAAAATTTTCTCATCCAGCAGTATGCTGACTCCATTACTGTGTTTATCATTTCATGAATAGATGATAGTCCACTTGTTCTTTGTGATACAACCTTTGTTGTTCCATCCCATTTCAGATATTCCCAGAATGCCTTTTTGAGATAATGTTTGGACATTCCATGTTGCAGTTTTGGTGATACATTTCTTTAGTTTCTGTTTCTCTTTGTTAGTAGTCACAGTCGTACGATCATGTGTAACCTGCATTCCATTACTTCCATGACCGGCAAGACTCCTGTCTTTTGCATATTGTGAGACAAGGACCCATTTACTCCTTTTCTAATCTTCTTTGATTTGAATTCATTTTATTGATGTATATGTGGTTCAGTTATTGTCCACAAGGGGACCAGTTCCATGGACAGTTTCAAATCAGTACTTACTACCAAATGTTGGTAGGCACAGAGATGCTGTTACTAAGGTGCCACTGGATGCCAGAACAGATGCAATTTAAATTTAGGAGGCTAAGGGAGTACTTGACCCCAGCCTCCCATGATGTATCTCCTGTTAAGTTCCAAGAATAAAGATTCAAATGATAACTACAGATATTCTGATTAGTTTGAACGACAACTTCATAACTCAAAATCAAAACTCAAGAGAGTTACATAAGGTCTGGGCACTAGACTAAGTACAGGGAGCAAAGGCACTAGGCCTGGTAAACTAAGATGGTAGCTTAAGGTAAGCTAACCAATATTCATATAACATCCCCACACTTAAGTCATTGTAATATTGTTCTATTTAGAAACAAAGTCATTAAAGTAAGCTGGTGGTTTCAAAGTTCTTCCCAAACGACTTCGAAGGCGTTTATCTTTATCATGTCTGGTGACTGGGATGGCAGCTTCAGAATCATGATCGGTTGCTGGATAATCTACTATTAAACTACTTTCTGAATCACTTAATTCTGGTTCAATGTCTCTGGCTTTAAGGATGTGTTGACAGCTTCTTCTGAGAGTTCTACCATTTGACATTTTGACGTTGTAAGATCTAGGTTGTGATGCTCTGCTTTCGATGATACCTGTACGTGGCCAGCTTTTACCATTGTGGATTCGAACATGGTCTCCTGGTTGCAGTTCAGGTAAATTGTCGCTTGTTTTGACAGTTGTTGTTTGATGTTTGGCTTTAACTGGTATTCTGATGTTGTTGTTGACTGTTGGGAGAAGTGTACGTGGTGAACGATTGAACATGAGGTCAGCAGGTGAATGTTTGCTATCAATGCTTGGTGTTGTTCTGAGTGCTAGGAGAGCTAAGTGGATATCCTCCCCTGCTCTATGGGCTTTTTTTGAGTGCTCTTTTAACAGTCTGTACAGTTCTTTCTGCTAGTCCATTGCTCTGTGGATATTCAGGACTACTGGTATTGTGGTCAATGTCCCAATCTTTACAAAACTGTTTGTATGCTTTGCCTGAAAATTCAGGACCCNGATGTTGTTGTTGACTGTTGGGAGAAGAGTACGTGGTGAATGATTGAACATGAGGTCAGCAGGTGAATGTTTGCTGTCAATGCTTGGTGTTGTTCTGAGTGCTAGGAGAGCTAAGTGGATATCCTCCCCTGCTCTATGGGCTTTTTTGAGTGCTTGTTTAACAGTCTGTACAGTTCTTTCTGCTAGTCCATTGCTCTGTGGATATTCAGGACTACTGGTATTGTGGTCAATGTCCCAATCTTTACAAAACTGTTTGTATGCTTTGCCTGAAAATTCAGGACCATTGCCAGAAATGATTGTTTTGGGTATGCCATATCGAGCAAAGATGACTTTGGTGTGTTCAGCTATGGTTAGACATTCTGCATCTGGCAGGGTGCTGACTTCGAAGAACTTGGTGTTATAGTCAACAATGATGAGGTGGGTGTTGTTGAACAGGTGGAACAAATCAGTACCTACTTTGGTCCATGGTGTTTCTGGGATGTCATGTTGTAAAGCAGATTTGGCTGGTTGTTTATTATGGAGTTCTTGGCACTGTTGACAGGATTGGGTGAGTTCAGTGAGTTGACCATTTATTCCTGGCCAGTAGAGCATTGATTGTGTCCGAGATTTGACCTTGGTGATGCCGGGGTGTCCTAGGTGGAGAAGCTTCTACATTTCTTTCTGCATTTATCTCGGAACAATGATGCAGTCTCCTTTCAGAATCAGATCTGAATTGATGTTTAACTCATCACGGAAGTTGAAATACGGTTTGGCGAGGTGGTGGATTTGATGTGGCTTGGGCCATCCAGATGTGATGTACTCCTTCAATATCTGGAGGGTGGGATCATTTACAGTTTCAGTCTGGAATTGGCTCTATCGGTTGTCACTCATTGGAATGTTGGTGATTACGGAGAGCACATGTGCATCAAGTTCGGTTGGTGAAATTTCAGGAGTGGTATCTGGTAGAGCTGCACGGCTCAGTGTCTGGAATAAACATTTTACATCCTTGTTTGTAATGTAATGTAAAGTCATACTTCTGGAGTCGGAGTAAGAATCGTTGAATTCGTGCAGGTGCTCTAGAGAGTGGATTGGAGAATATCGACTTCAGTGGTTGGTGATCATTGAATACATCAAAACTTAGTCCTTGGATGTATTCTTTAAATTTTTCACATGCAAAAACAATAGATAGTGTCTCTTTTTCTAGAGGACAGTAGTTTTGCTCAGCGGAGGTAAGGGATCTGGATGCATAGGCGATTGGATGCCAGTCATATTGATGCTGTTGCTCGAGGACTGCTCCAAGACCTTCTTTGGAGGCATCTGATGATACACGAGTTGGAAGGTTTGGATTGTAGTATTGAAGAACTGGACTGGAGGTGACTAACTGTTTTAGCTTTTCAATAGCTTTATGCTGAGGTTCATCAAATGTCCATGATACGTCCTTTTCAAGGAGAGTTTGTAGAGGTGCTGTATGATCAGACAGCTTTGGAATGAACTTTGCAAGGTATGTGACCATGCCAAGAAATCGTTTGAGTTCTTTCACATTTATAGGTTCTGCCACGTTGTTGATTGCTTCAGTCTTTTTGGGATCTGGCAGGATGCCTTCAGCTGAAATGAGATGTTCCAAGAAGGTGATTTTGGTCATATTGAATTGACATTTAGCCCTTCTGAGTTTTAGTCCTGACTTGAGAATTCTATTAAGGGCTGCTCTTGTTCGGTTTTCTAATTCTTGTAAGGTGGTTCCCCAGATGATGATATCGTCTTGAGAGTTTCTAACACCATCAAGATCGGCAATGATGTAAGCAATCTTGGCTTGACAAATTTCTGTTGCAGATTTGATGCCATATGGCATTCTGAGGTAACGGTATCTGCCAAATGGAGTGTGGAATGTGAGAAGTTTGGAACTGGCTTCATCTAATTGAACATGCCAGAATGCATTTGATGCATCTAATTTAGTAAAATACTTGGCACCAGCCATTTGTGAGAGGATTTCGTCCATCGTTGGCAATTTGTGATGATGTCTCTTAATTGCTTTATTGAGGTGGTGTGGGTCTAAGCTGACTCTCAATGATCCATTCGGTTTGGTTGTAACTACTAGTGAGCTAACCCAGTCAGTGGGTTCTGTAATAATGTTCATTCTTGTCATACGTTGAATTTCTTCTTTGAGGCAGTCTCTGAGAGGTACTGGTACAGTTCTGCATGCATCGATTACAGGTGGAACTGCTGGGTCAATTACCATGTGGTACGGTTCTGGGAGTGTTCGAATTTCTCCAAAGCAATCTTTAAATTCATTTATGAGATTGTTTAGGTCTGGGCACTAGACTAAGTACAGGGAGCAAAGACACTAGGCCTGGTAAACTAAGATGGTAGCTTAAGGTAAGCTAACCAATATTCATATAACATCTCCCAGACTGTGGTGGGGAGGAGTTGTCATACTTCTCCTTAGGCTGGTACCAGAAGGTACTGCCTCACTACCCTACTTTGGTAATTGCCACTTCAAATTATACTATTGTATTCACACAAATTTTACAAGTTCTGGGCCTTACCTCGTACTGGAATTTGAGGAAGATTATCTTGGTCAGGATGTTACTCATGTCAAGATGTCAGTTTTGACAGAATGTTTCATGCTTTCGAGATGTAGAGATTCTCATATAACAGATTCAACAAATTGGCAAATGAACTGTTAATAGATAAAGAATAATGACCTTCAGATCAACATACCTTCCTTTTCTGTATGTGGGGGTGGGAGGTCTATACTTGTTTCTCCTTAACTGTCCAATTATATTTCATTCCTCACAATGTTAACCAGAAGCTGATATGTTAAGCAGCATAACAATCTGGAATGAAAAACTTTTGTTTCAGTGGTAGAAAAAGACATATTGAGCAGAAAATGAAATCTACCATTGCATGTTTGAAAACAAGGATTATTAGTCACAGCTCGAAATATCAGAAAATAAGACATAATTGTACTTTAGAAATGATGAAGGTTAACTAAATTAATCCCGTGTTCCAGAAAATGCACTAAAATTTTATACTTCATTCCTATTTTGTAACTCTCATTTTATTTTTAGTTGAATACAAAGAGATTTGAAAACAGACGTAAACCAGAAGGTTCTTCAAAAGTAAAAGAACCATTTTCAAAATCCAAGTTTAACTTTACAAAAATTAAAGACAGTGAGGTAAAGTAGTATTTCTGTTATTTGTGTCTCTTTTACATGATTTTTGAAGACATAATGTGCATGAGATGTTTTTATTGTTTCATATAGCATAAATTTTACCAGTATGACTTATTAAAGTTTGTCTTCTTTATTTAAAACTCATCCTAATACATATATATGCATCATAGAGTCAAATTTATTATCAATTCTATGATAAACATCATTATTTATGCACCTACAAGTACTGTATTTTGTAATACTCACTATTGTTGTGCAGCCTACTCTCAACTCTTACTTTTTGTTAATTTCTAGTTACTCATAGGATTTTATTAAGTGATATGTATGGGGTATCATAGTTACTGTAGTGCCTTTGAGAAGAAAATTCTGCTCTGCTGCATAACATGAAACATGTTGCCAAATAAAAAAAATGGTACATAAATGTGAAAGTATTTTATTAAATATGGCACTAAAAAACTTCCCACAAAATTTTGTTTAAGCAGTCAACAATTATATTTGCCAGGTGTACTGAGTTGCTGACATTTTAATTAGCTGCCAAAATACAATACTTTCATTTAATGAATCATTTTGCATTACATTTCACATAAATCATACTATCATTGCTTAGAGATAACAGAGCTGCAAGCCTAGACATTAAAAAGCACACAGTTCTCTGTCACCTAGGAGAGATAGCCACATGTGGTTGTCTATATTAAAATCATGAAAAGGTGCTGAGATACAATAACAATTGAAGAACACAAATTCCTTTAAAGCAGAGGATAAATAGACAGAGGTTCTTGTTACTACCACAAATGTCTGAGTATTGATCAAATTTTTTTAGCTAGATTTTAGACCCAAAGTTTTGTCTTCAACCTGTGCTCATTACAATCTTTGTTGTGTTTTAAAGAATAATTGTCTTACTTTTAGCATGACTGGTCTTTTATAACCCAATACTGAGAAGGAACTTTTTCCTTATATTACTTATATTATCGTCTTGTATTTTGGAGTCAACTTTTACTATCATTTTCTGTAATCATAGCCACTATCTTACTTTAGTTTTGAAATACTACTATGTAGATTATTGTCTTTGAACTAAAGAGGAAGTATTATCCCAACTCATTACAACTCGAGTTTATTTCAAGGATTTTTAATGAATTTTCCTTTGTATTCTAAAAATAGGTTTTTACGGAAGAGATTGTGTCGTTTTACCATTAATTTATTCATTGCATGACAAGAAAGAAGTAGTTTTAACAGTTTATAGAACTGGTGATAAACGCAATTGCAATTAATCACAAAACTGGGCAAAATAAAAGGACATGGTCAGTTGTGCTTACACAGGAAATTTAATTCTTGGAAGTTGGAAGGCTTTTTCTCTTGAACCAGGCTTAGATAAGGAGTATTTTTTAAACTTTTAGTCCTGACTCTGTAAGCATATCACTTCAAATCCGTTTGTAATTATTGTACTACAAAAGAATACATTTGTAAAATTAAGAAGCAAAGGCAATTAATTTTTTACTCATACCACATACATGGTATTAAAAATGTTATACTTTTAATTGCATTTACTAGTTAAATTGTTATTTTTGTCACTATGTCATATAAACAATTCAGTCTACATAAACACTTTTGTGAATTTTTTAGGTATTATTTGAGCTAAAGAGAACAGACTCCAAAAAACAGGTGAAAAATACAGTATGTTTAAGAAAAATGTCTTTTTATTGCAAGTTGTCTTACTGTAGCTAAATCATGAAGAAAAATGTTTTGAAAAACAGGAAAACATACAAGAGAGTTTGATAAGTCAAACTGGATTTTGAACTAGTATATAAATTGCAAGGGAAAATGTAGGAACTGAACCCTCCTGAGCCCCGTTTTCTCTGACTGAAAAAAATAAAACAATTGTTTTAAGCTCCAGTTGTAAAGAAATTTGAAAAAAGTTTGGCAATCTTCATGGTATTTGGTGATATTTTTGTAGAGAAAATGCTAATTTTTTTAATGAAGAAAGGAAAATTCCATGGTTTTATAAAACTGTTGAGTGTTTGGTGTTTGTTTGGTGCTTTGTCACTTTTTTGGTGCCAAATATTTCACAGCGAACGTTAACTTGGTATTGATGTGTTAAAGTTACTAGATATTTAGAATTTTGATGACTGATGCTTTGGAAGCCACAGTTTGCATTTAGTGTAGCTCTACTGCTGCTCCTTCATGTAATTAACATCTCACTCAGGTAAATGTTGTCTGAGTACTTCCATAGACTCCTAGGTTAAAGTAAGCCAAGTTAAAAAGCTACTAAGATAAAACATGCTGTCAGATATAAGTAGTGGATTATATAAAGGGATTTAAAAACGGGAGACTGTCAAGGAAGAAAACACATTTAAATTTGAAATTGCCCACCCTTTGCTCGAATATTAAAGTAAAAAGTGTTGGTAGCATATGCTAAGGTATATTCTCACAGATAGGCAGCACCTTAAAACTTTAAGTATATTTTGAAAAGTTTTATCTCCACTGAATCCTCCTCAAGAGGTATTTTTACTGAATATCAACTATTTTGTATTACTGGGGTTCTTTTTGGAAATGATGCAGCTGTTTGTATGAAGTTATTTTGTATCTGTAGGCAGTTCGCTGGTCAGAGTATTTCCATGGCATTTTCCGCAGGCGAAAAATATGTACCTTAAACAGTCCAACTAAATACTTTCCCTTAAAAAATAACTTTTGAAAATAGGCTGGATACCAGTCTAAGATAACGTGTTAGTAAATAATCTGTCAACAAGTTATTTTCGATCAGTTTTATTTTCATTCTTCCCTTTCATGGCTGTTTTTGGTTTATCAGGAAACCCAGATGGAATTTTACCTGGCCTTTGATCCAAGAATGAAATGTTAATTCAGTTAATCATTCAATCAACTCTTTCTTGAATGGATCCGTGGCATTGTTGTTCCATTGATCCATTCAGCAATCCACACACGGATACATCAACGTGTGTATCCATCCAGTTACACACCTATCAAACAATCAATACTGCTGTCATTCATCTGCCCTTCTATCTTTTAGTCTGTAATTTATTGCTAAAGATTTTACAATCTGAATTAGCTCCGAAATTCATTTATCTGCCGCAAGACATAAATTTTAGCCACCCACGCTAAGCTCTTTTTAGAGGTGTGTTTTCATTAATAGTTATGTTTGATAATGACAACCATGCACTTCACTATATATACTATACAAAAGTACTTTGCGATGACAATTTAATATACTGATCTAGAAGATCAAAACCGTTGTAAACCATAGGTGTTAGGGTTAGGGTTGTGTTATGTGGTATGTGATATGTGTTAAGTGCTTTCTGTGTTATGTGATATGTGTTGGGTGCTTTCATTCTTCTACACACATATCTGTAATTTTAGGATGAGTTCTCATACCAATGTTCTTCCACTTTCTTGTGAATCATGCCGTACTGGCTTTTGATGCCACTTTTATAATTCAAATGGTTTTCCGTTTTCTTGCAGGCTTCAAAAACTTTAGTAGTTATAAATGTTAGGATGAGTTCTCATACAAATGTTCTTCCACTTCCTGTGAAACATGCCTTACTGGCTTTTGATGCTACTTTATAATTCAAATAGTTTTCCGTTTTCTTGCAGGCTTCAAAAACTTTAGTAGTTATAAATGTTAGCCCCATAGAATATGGACATGTGTTACTGTTACCAAATGTGGATGCATGTATTCCTCAGGTAAATACCAATATATATGTGGTTTTTTGTTTTGTAAGTAGCATATTGCTAAATTATTTTGCTGTTAATGCTATTTTGGGATTAATTTTAAACTATTATTGGTTATTCTTGTCTATGAACTTTCTTCTGGTTTGCAATCCTTACATGTAGCCTTGAATTTTTGTAGCTTTTTTGTGAAATCACAGAATTTTTAATCTTTTGGTAATGGTAATATACTCGTTATGATTTTTTAAAGAAATATTTACGTTATTTCATTTTAAGGGTTCTTTTTTTCTTTACCATTGGCTACATATTATTAGGTATAATTTTGCCGCGTTTCTTCATTTACTCCTGCTTATAATACTTAAATTTTTTTGAAATCTAAAATTTTATTTGTGCTCTGTTTGATATATTTGGCAGAGAAAATAGCTTAACGCAAGTGCCAATTCCAACACTAATCCGCCCTAGTTTCAATACGGCCTACAAATGAGATACCATGTTGGACTTATTATGAGAGCTATGTTGCCATGCCTCCTATTTTAAAGCAGCTCTCTTCACGAGGTGCTTATTTTTGAATAGTATCTTTGGTATTAAATGGACGGGTTACTTTCTGATTTTATTTCACCCTTGACGTAAAATAATACCATTATATTAACCCTCTAGGTTTTTACTGAAAGAATTCAATATTGAGACTTAATAAAATTGAAGATCAAAGGGAAGATTTAAAAAACTACGAAATAACCCCATTTTTCCCTGTGTGCACTTCCTCTGTAACTCAGTCATCTGATTGGTCGTGGCATTGTGGGACCAGATGCCATTCCATCCTGTAGTTTTTTCCACAATATCTTTTGCTGACCGTGTTTCCGATTCAATAAAGGATCATGCTTCGAGGGTAACGCGTTCCCCATTGTTAGGTTCAAGATAACATATAAATAAATCATGGTTGTCGCTGAATTTCCCCCTTTCTTTGCAAATTAATCCTTTGATTGGTAGTCCCTTTTTGGTTGTTCGTTTGTTAGAGTTCATCAGAGTTTTAACTCCTTAATTTGACTCAGTTTAGTGGACCCTCTTATTCTAACGTTTTACCTAAAATCCGTGAAACACCTTTTGTGTCTACATTTACTAGAGCCTACAAGCGTCATTTTCAGCCCCCATATTTTTACAAACAGTCTTCATTCCTTTTCTTTCAGGTTATGCAACAGAAATGAACGAACATTTGTTTGGAAATAGAATTTGAACACGTATCTTATTCCCCACTCTTTTGCTTACATATTAGTAGTTTTTAAATAAACCTTGTCGACCGTGTTTTGTGCCTAGTTTTTATCTGTATTTAAAGGTCAGTCGTTACTTTTTAGAAGGATTAACGACTTTTACTGTGGCGATCGCTTAAAAGGTAACCATAATATTCTTTGTTTAAACTTCATTGCTCACAGTGTTCGATGGTAAATATATCCTTTACTTGTTTCCATACAAAATGGTTTGTGTATATTGTATATTTCCTATATTTCCTTCATATTTTGTGTATATTGTATAGTGTATATTTCCTTGTCCCATTTGCCAATTACTTTTTCTTCAACCTTTTAGATTTTAGAAATAGATGGTATAACGTCAGCCTTGGAAATGTGTCTCCTCAGTAAAAACAGGTGTGAAACTTTTTTCCTATTTTACAATTAGGTAGATTGGTTTCTCAGAAGACTGGAAATTGCTTTTTGCCGTTTATTTTTCTTTTAAACAGCATTTTTTCATCCCCCCTGGATTTTTTGACATAATGGCAATTTTACAGGGGTGACTTGAGAACTACTGTAAACTGCACTTGAGTCGCCAGGTAGCTTAATGAAAACCAGAAGACAGTGTAACTCAAATCACGTTTTCTTACTCTTAGTACAAAAACAACTATTGAAAACCAAGTAGCACGCTTTTCAAAACATTCACTTTTAATAAAATCAAATTCTGCCTTTTTATGATTTCTTTTTATTATTTACTGAAAATGCATTAAAGTTTTAGAAGTCTTTCAATTGAGTACCTGATAGAGATTTGTTTGGAACACGTTTTGAACATGGTGTAATTGTTTTGTATGAGTTTATGCTGCGAATTGTCCTTTTCATCCAATAACAATCGTATCGAATCTTTTTTTGACTGTTTAATTTATATTTTACTCTTCTTACTTTCGAAATATCCAGGCTGCAGATTAATAATGCATGACTTGCATGTCAATGTTGATACGCCCATAAATCTCATTTCATCCTCCTCGAGTTGTTTAAATCTTTCTGTTGCTGTAGGGGTTTTTTCCTTGGAGTGCAAGACTGTGAAACGTTTTCAGGTTTTAATGCTTTCATACATCATATAACCTGAATTTTTTTTAATTCTAAGGTTAGCTCCTATCTCCTGGCTTGACTTTATTCTTTTGTCATTTTTTCATCCTTTTTTTTTCAGTCATTTCTTCACAGTTCCATATACTTCGTGGCATTATGAATTGTATGCTTCTTTAGCATTAATAAAAAACCTAGGCTAAATTTCCTGTTTTTCCCAACCTCTTATTTTTCCTGGCAGCACAGTTTTGCTATTGTTTGATACCTGCAATGAGTGGACATATTGAAGCTACCTAAGTTGTCGTTTCCATGTCTTATCTTCTAGCTTAGTCACACCTAACCTATTCCACATTAGGATATGATATGTTAAACCAGCTACCCTTGTTTTGTGAAGTCAATAATTTTCTTTTTTCAAAATTTTCTGCCTTTTTTGTAGCAGACCTTGGGATTCTTAAGACAAACGATGCCGGGATAAAATGCCATACGCTGGTATTCATTGCAGCAGTCTTTGCAGAATTCCACAGAAACACAACAATGGATACTGCATTCTTTCTTATTTTGTTTTTCTGATGTACTAAAATGCTCTATCGTTTTGCTAGAGTTAGCTCTTTTCACAACAATCAAAACAAAAATCACCAAAAAGTTTGTTTTTTTACTCAGCCTCTTAAAACCAGACGACAAAGATTATCTTACCACTATTTTTTCTTCCTTAGGTAAGCCTATTCTTCAACAAAAATTACTTGGAATGAATGAGTAGCAAGATGATAAAAACAAAAGAGTCATAAAAAGGAATTTCTTTGTTTATTCGTTTGTATGGAAAAAACACTTGACACCAAAAGGTCAGCTACCTTACCCCACAACCACTTTATTGTACCTCAGCGTATGTTGGGAAAGTCTTTTTTGAGGCAGTAAATTTCCACGATTGTTTGTAACACCATTTGGAAATCTAAACAAATACAAGATGTATGTTAGAATCAAATTTACTCAAATATGCTTTTCTTTGAAGATAAGAATTAGAAACAACTAAAGTTGCATAAAGTTGTTATCCTTAGCTTACTTAGATAGAGAATTCTGTTCAGTGATATAATTCTTCGAGCGAGCGAAGCGTGAGAAACGCTTATTATGCAGAAATAACAGTCATCAAAATGATTTTGTTGTTCTTGACAAACATTGCGGATTCCAAATTTCAACATAAATCATGAATCTCCCCGATGACGTAGCGGAATAACACAACTATTATAGCAGATACGAGGAGTACAGGTTTTGTTTTCATCTCCCAATTTTACTCCATGATAAGTTTGAGACGGCTTACAAATGCCTGTTTGAGCGAGCGGAACACCTTACTACAGGACATAAAGGCGGAAAAAATCATAGCCTAAAAACTGAGTTTTCTTGGCAACGTCTGAAGATATCAAAAAAGATTGTGCAACAAAATTTGTTCAGAATGAGCAACTTTTGGGGAAAATAGAGAAAAAAAAACAAAACTAAAGAGTCTATAACCATCCATGCTGTTGTGATTTGTAGATTGCAATGTTGTTTTATTTGCCAGCATAAAGGTCCAAAGCCCACCCTAATATTAATGCACATTTCATAAATTTAATTTTCCATTTTATGTGCATTAACATTAGGGATAAGCGGGATGGTACACTTCTTCAAAGCTTATTTTACACGAAGGCTCGCTCAAACACGTTACACACGGTAGTGTGGACGTATATTTCCTGGTTTATTGATTTTTATTGTTAAAAGGATTATTATGTATCGAGGGACTGTTTTTAGGTACTTCCCGTTGACTGTCTCACGTTGCAGGTATTAAATGTATTACGAATCAACACAGGATCAAATGCACAAGTTGCCTTTTATTGTTTGGCTGAAAAAACTGGTACAGGGTGCCACCAAAAAACTTGAGTAGCTACAAAGTAGTAAATCCTGTATAGCAGTAAAAGCACTAAATAAGACCTTATAAATGTTTGTCACTGAAGCTACCTCAGCGTCAGATCTTTTTTATATAACCAGTAATCACAGACGCCTTAGAAATTGTTTACTTTCTTCGTTTTATAATTTTAGGACGCTGCGCATTGGATTCAACAGTCTTTGTGCATTTGCGTCGGTGAATCATTTGCATTTTCATGGGTTTTACGTGGACTTTGAACTACCTATTGACAGAGTGGTAAGCATACCATTTCTTTTGTGTCTTGTAGCGCATAATCTCCATTGAGGCCAGAATATTAACATATTGAGTATATTTGCTTAAATGGTAACCTTTGAGTACATAATTGGTCAAGATATATGTACCGGTAGAATTATATATGTAATATTATAAAGTATAATATCGAAGTATAAATGTTTCTTTGAGTCTTTCATCCAAGATACATTTTCAGTACGGAAACGATAAAATAACTATTTATTGCTTATTTTTGCCGCTCTATCTTCGAATGATTTATTAGAGTTGGCTTTGTCGTGTCTACACCCTTTCTTTGTTAGTGAGCTGAGCTCTCGAAATCTTCCAAAAAGCATAACAGTAAGAATTCAAGTCGTTTGTAAAACCACCTGTCAAATGTATTGGTGGATCAGCTTGACATCAATACCGAAAAAGAAATTTTATGGCACGGTAGTTTTTGTTAATAAATCCATTCTTTATGATCAAGAAATGTGTGGCACGTCAGGGTAAAATGCTGTTTCGCTCCTTATAAAATGTGTACCATGAATATGAAAGACATACCTCCCTATTTGAACCACAAGCATAAGTTTACAGCGAAGTAGTTTTAGTAGCTGAAGCTTAATCTCTAGTATGAATTAGAAATACAAGTCCGTTAACACTGGCTTAGCTTTTTCCTCACAACTAGATTTACTACTTCTTGACAATGAAATTTGCCGTACGCAATCTCAAGTTCTCAAATGATCAAATTGTGAGTATAGTGATTACTCAAGATTGTGATGGCGTTTTTCTCTATGAAGAAGGGACATGAAACCAGAAAAGGTGGCCAGGATCATATCACAAACTAAGAAATGTTGATGAAACATTCGGTTTCCTTTTCAGACTTAAAAAATTTTTGAAAGACCTGAAATATTTAGTAAGGACGTTATGCGGATGTATACTATAGGGGTTTAGACAGACCTTTCACTTCATGTATTGATAATTCAGATCTTGATTTCTTGTTTAACCTTGATACCACAAGAGGACTGTTACCAGTTACCAGTGCAGTAGAATAAATTTACTTATCAAATGCCACAACTTCTGATAACAAACAATATGAATTTGCAGTTTTCAGCAAGAAAATGAAGTGCATGGCCATCGCAGAGTTTTCGCCAGAACCGCGTTGTCACGTTGATAATGCGTGGAGGTATTTTATTAGCTGTAGTGCATTTGACAGGTTAAAATTGACTTTTCAGTCGACGTAAAGTTCATCTTTCGTTATGTTACCCTGGTCAATCTTGTCGAACGGTTTTGAAACGTGGACAATTTCTGGCTAAGTAAGTTACAATCTCGACGCTGCGTATGTATGATTCTATGAACAGATTATGGTTATTTCGTACATGGGCAGAGTCAAATTGCGATTGTTCTAAGACGGCTCGATCAGGACAAGCAGCTTTTAAATCGATTCTGGATCGAGAAGACGAATTCTTGGCCCACTGCATCTGCAAAGCAGAGCTAGCAGATGTGTTCTTAGCTGGAGGGATGATAAGGAAAAGGGCGAAGATTAGCCTGAGAAACACCATTCTTAGTACTTTAAAGGAATATGTCAATGCTAGCAATATTAACCAATGCAAGGCCTGGGCCAATGCATGAAATAATGGGCTGGCCTAGGCCTGCTATGACGATGATACTTAGACAGCTACAGGTATCCCAAACTTCAGTTATTTGAATAAACCACAAGAAACCCAATAGAGCAAATGTTTATTAAACTGCAGGAAGATTTAGATGGGAGGTGGGCTATTTTTCAAGTGTACAAGGAAAGTTAAAATTAAGCGGAAAAGGTTTGTTGGCATTCAGGAGACCATGCGGAGAACATGGATGATTTAGCAGAGCACAAGTGCGAAGCTTGTCAGTATGGTTTAAATTATCGGTCGTTGGGTATTCAGTACTCTGTGGCCAAAGTGCAGGACTTGTAACAAACAGATGTGTAGATAGCCATTGTTTATGTTTCTGAGTATGTGGCTCACAATGATTCTGGACTTAAAAAGACATTCAGGTTTCTTATGAGCACCTTGGATAACTTATAGGTTAACAAATAGTGGTGGCCAAGAACCGATATTTGTTTGTTGGTGGAATTTTTTCATATGTTTAATGATATTGTCAGTTTTTTGCAATGCATTTGTGCAAATCACAAATTATCATGGAGTAGACCTAAATATATAGCAGGCTAGAGGATTGGCAAATATTCATTTGAATATTTTCAATAAGTTGTACGTAACAAGATTCTGTAAGAAGCCAAAAAAGAAATTTTTACGCTTTCAGTACCATAAACCATGTGAGTTATGTGTTCCTGAATGCCCATTATGAAGTGGTTGTACTTGTGTTTGAGCTGAGATTTTCAGGGAGCTGAAGTATGTTTTTGGAACTGGAATATTTATGGTACTATCTATCTATCTAGGTCGAGGGCAAAGTGCCTCAACCTACCATCATCCGCCAAATATCCCTGTCCATCATTTGATTTCCCATGTCTTCGACCGTCAGTCCCGTATCCTTCTCCAGCAGTTGTACAAATTTTGTTGTTGGAGCCCCTCTATTTCTCTTTCCCTGTGTTGGTAACCAAAATGCCAAACTGTGTGCCACTTCTTCAGGATGTCTCTTAAGGTGTCCTACTAGTCTCAACCTTTTAGTTCTGATTTTCTCGGTTACTTTTTGAAGGTGACCGTAAAGATCTTCATTACGGACGTGATCTTTCCAGCTATATCCAAGAGCTGATCTTAGCATTCTTGTATAGCAGCCATTCAATTTCTTTTCTAATTTTTTGGTAAGCGTCCATGTTTCGCAGCCATATAATAGTACCGATTCCACTGCAGAGCAAAATTTATGGTACAGCGACACAGTTAACCTCATATCAAGGAAATATGATGTGGATTTGTTATTTATTTAAAGTTAAAGGAATAAACTTAGCTTCATAGAGTATGACATGTTTTGGAAAACGAATTAGTATTGAAATGGTTTTTATAATTGGTGTTTGAATTCTAAAAGAAATGTGACTCTTGAATTCAAGAAGCTTTTAACCACCCTAACACCCCTAAACCCTAGTCTTTGACACTTTTATTGATCAACTGCTGTCGACGTTCCCAGTATACATATTTGTTAAACTAAAAAAGCACGAAAAACGGTTCACAAAAATATGTTAAAGAAATTATTGTTTAACAAGATATCAAATAAAATATCTTGTGAAAAATATTTTAATACAATATTTACATTAAACGATTCGTGGTTAAAACTGCACGTAATTTTAATTACAATTTTTTGGGTTTTAACGTAATTTTCCGACAGCAATTGAGGCTCAGACGGTGCCCTCCATAGGGACTTGGATTTGGCAATGAGCAATTTCTTGATGCCCTTCCTGATGCCAACCAATGGCTTTTTCTTTTGTGAAGTTCTTACGTCGCCTGCTCGGGGAATCCACCCCGGAACGTATTGATTATGGTGCAGTTGCACTAACCATTAAGCCACGACTCCTCACGTAATTTTAATTGCAATATTTCTATTATATTCTTTCGTAACAAAAACGAGCCTTTACTTAAACTGATTTCTTTGACTGATGTATTAGTAAATACAGTAGTCACCGCTTCATCCGTATATAGTAAACATCCCGGTTCGAATGTTTACTATATAAACTTTACCCTCTAAGATTCCGGTTTGTGTAGTCAAGTTCGGCTAAGATCCCGCTTTTTAGAGTGTGATCAAGAAGGCACAAAGCTTTTTTTCGATATCTCAGTAATTATTTACTCCATGAATCAGTAAGGACAATGCGCGGGTGCAGCATTAATCTTGCATCCCACGTCCAGCCGAGAGCTGTCATCGCGGCGCGGGAAGCAATATTGATTACCCCACTGTACGCGTTCCAAGAAGGTTCTAGAATGCGTGGCTCATTGAGTGTAATTATCGCTTAATCAATCAAACGCTGCTGCATCTTGAAATTTTCTTGAAACAATTCCACTCAAAAGCAGCGACTCTGTTGCAACAGGCAAGACAAAGGTAGCTTTAATGACATTGCACAACGTAAGTAGAACAGTACTTACGTCTTAGAATGGCTTATTCTGGTCGGGCGTTTATTAGTTTGTCACTTGGTTTCACTTGTGAGAGCGTTCACTTCAAAGCTCTGTCAGCAAAGGAGAAAAAAATAAAAACACCATCATGCCTGCCCGAGAAAATGCTGTTGATATAAAGACAAAAATTGAAGTCATCAGTGAAGTAGAGGAAGAAGAAAAAGTTGGGAAGCCCAATTTTACAAGAATCGGGATAAGGTTCAGTTTGGATAGGACCACTGTAGCAAAGATCGCTAAAAGCAGAGAGACCTTCAAAGAGCAAATATCATCGTGTCAGCTATCCGTGAAAAGAAAGCGTGCGTTTAAAGAAGAAGTTGATGATGCTTTGCACTTGTGGGTTAAACAGAAACTTGATCAAGATGCACGATTCACCTTGCCTATTTTGAAAACAAAGGCTACGGAGATGGCTGCAGCAATGGGGAATGAGTTTGAACCATCTGATGGATGGTTGAATAGATTCAAAACTAAGGATGGATTAAAACTTAAACGCTAGCACGGTGAGAAGCAAGCACTAGACATTGAATAAATAAACTCCCGACGAAACGGGAGTTTATTTTAGGGGTCTTCCAGACCGTAACTATACGTTTAATTTTCAGACATTAAGTGGGGGAAAGAAGGCAAAAGACAGATGCACTGTGTTGGTTTCCACCAACATGGCTGGAACGGAAAAAGAAAAATTAATGGTTTTAGGAAAGCTAAAGCAACTCAGGGCATTTCCAAAAGAAACGAGTTCACTTCCTGTTACAAATCGCCACCCAGTAAATGCATGGATGACAGGAGAAGTATTCAGGGATCACCTCGAACGTTGGAACAGAAAACGTCAGATCAGCAATCGACAGATTTTTTGCTGCTAGATAATTGCTCAGCACATCCTGGAGATATGGTATTCAGCAACATCACAATTCATTTCTTAGCACCCAACATAACATCAGACATTCAGCCGATGGACATGGGGATCATACGCAATTCAAAATAATAGTACAGAGGCCTCTTTAACAGAAGGATAATTAACTAGTTAGATAGCGATGCCATGAAGAAGGCCAGCAGCCTTAGAAAAGTCACCTCTCTTAGATGCTATCTATATAGTGAGCAGAGCCTGGAGAAAAATTGCCCAAGAGACAATTGTTAAATGCTATGTAAAAGCCGGATTTGGAGAGAGCCAGGCTGTTCAGGAAGAAACCCCCTACCTATTCCAGAAGACATGACCGAAGAACAGGTAACTTAGTTGGTTGACCAGAACAAAGTTCTCCAGAGTTATGGAACTCTAAGCGACGTTGAACTGATCCATTGTGTAAAGAAACGTAGAGTCGCGAAAATGCTGACGTTGACGAGTAATGTGGAGAAGCACGTCCAAAGGAACACTCTGCAAAAGAGTTAATTTCAGCAGTCACAACGATTCGATTATTCCTACAATTAAAAGGAAAAACTGGCATTATAGAGAATTTTGTTGAGGTCAAAAACGAGGTGTTCAAGTATGTTACAGGTAGTAAAAAGCAGTCAAGCATCACAGATTTTTTTCAGTAAAGAATGTCTTGCAAATGCACTCAACCCACTGTAACATAATACATTTATTTAATGTATCTGTACAAATATTACTTTTTTTCAACGTTTCAGTTTTAACATAACTTCATGCAGCTCAAGGAGGGATAGTACCTTTTGATGGAGGAAATAGCCTGAAAACAACTGGTCCCACTTGTCAGCTACAAAAAAATCCCACGAAAAACAAAAACAAACAAAAAAAATACACAAAAAACAAAAAATAAAAACCCCGAGGGATGTTAATCAATCCAAGAACTTTGGTGTTATGATGCTTGTGCTTGCAAAAAGAAGATTATTCTTTATCCTAAATCACTTATTGTTAAATGTTACATGTATATGTATTGTTAAACTTGTACATATACGCAATACATGTACGTGTTTAGCCCCTTCTAATTCGGTTAAGATCCCGTTCGCTTACGATCCCGCTTTTTTCGTCTCCCAAGCACCGGGGTCTTAGGCGGTGACAACTGTTTTTCCATCTAGTTGATTGGTTAATCAAATTATTAATTTGACCGAGTCTGGTTTTTGAAATTTTAACATACAAATCGATATCAAAATGTTATATGATTCATATTGTAGCCCTAGGTTGTAAATAGTGGTTCTTACTCTTTGCCAGAAATAAAAATTCTATAACGAAGTCGTATACCAACAACAATAGTTAAGGATTTAGTTGTAGAACACTAAACGTTAGGATATCTTCTTTCTGAACTAACCTTACACAGATCCACATAGAATGAAAGAATTGTTCAAAAAAGCTCGTTTTCAAATGAGTAATGAATGGGTCCTCAATGGCACTGCTGAGAAGATTTTCAAAGAAAAGCTGTTAAAATTGCCCCATTCTAACGTATTTTATACCCCCAGAAGATGGGAAAGCACTGTGTACTTTTGAGAGCCCAATTTCAAAGAATAATCGTTTGAAGCAGTCAGTTGCTAAACCTGTCGGAATTCTGACCCTTTCTTTATCTTTCTTTTTTTTGTGATATGCAATGAATTAAAAGCCATTCATTCTCGTAAGTCATTTAATTTTTTATGATATATCTTCGATTCAGCGAAAATATTTCAATGAAAACGATTTTTTTGAATCACAATCACTTGTTGCATCAGTGGCAGGAAAACCACAAAAGGTTGAAGGTTAGCAATTTAATATGGTCCCACAGCTCAGTTTTTTGAGCCATGGCCACACAGAACTGTGCGCTTTGTTGATTTTTAAATATTCGTACAATTTGAAATGGGAACTAAACCACTTTTAGTAGGTGTAA
The DNA here is from genome assembly GCA_003991215.1 of Morbakka virulenta. Classification (NCBI taxonomy): domain Eukaryota; kingdom Metazoa; phylum Cnidaria; class Cubozoa; order Carybdeida; family Carukiidae; genus Morbakka; species Morbakka virulenta. Next base: position 821,644 of record RDPX01000043.1, on the reverse strand, counting down.
GTTTCAACAGTGTGATGTTGCTGTCTTTTTACTGCTTCAATTTTTCACATCCAAGAACATAAAATTTAGCAAGATTCACATTCATTGATTTTTTTTATCAATCATTTAAAAGGAACGATTGCAACTGTACAGTATTTTTGAAAGTTTGCCCAAACCACAGATGGTTTTGGATAAGTATGTTTTATTGTGAATTTCATCCCATTTTGGTTTGCCCTATTTTCTCGTTCGTCATTTATTATGCATAAATGTAGCAACTCTTGAACAATTTTGACTGGAGATAATGTTGTTAACAAACCCTGTGGGTGTTTATTGTCACAATGTTTAGATGGGGAGGGGCTCCCATATAAATTTTCACAGACTTGTACAGCTGATTCATTTTGAGGATATCGGTTTCTTGGACTAGCTATAAAGACTATCACCTGATATTGCCCAAATATTGGGTGATGACCATTTTACAGAATTATATCAATTCTGGATTTTGTATAGGGAGTGGGTATGCGACGCTTTAAGGCTTGTGGGATCTGTTATTACGAATATAATTAAGATTTCTTTTCCTTGCAGCATGTAACTAGTATAGGAAATGGACTCTTTGAACTGAAAGATTATTTTGTCAGAGGCTTTGCGCTGCAATTGAAAAATAGAGACATTGAAGAATTATCAAGGTAAAACGTTTTTCCTCCCTGATAGTAGAACTTTTTTTTGTTTATACCCGTTCCTATGACAACATCAAACCTACGTTCAGATTTATTTTCATTGCTTTTATTGGATAATGACATGGCAAGAAGCTCCTTGCTTTATTCCTTGTATTTCAGTACACCTTGAGATTTTGAAGTTAGGTATAGTTAGTGTTTGTCAAATGGCTGCATGGAGGAACTTAAGGCTGTAGATCTGCCAATATTCCCCAAATGACTTAGTAAACAAGGTAGGTACGTAAATTGGCACAGTAATGATTTTCTTCTATCTTGGTAAATGTGGCATTTGCTATGACACGGCCTAACCCCTAGAAATTTCACGACTTCCAAATACTAGTTATGGAATAATCCCAAAGTTGCCATGCTGATTGGCTACCTTTAGACACAGTTTATTTCTTTTAGACAGAGGATTGGGATTGCGCAAGAGACAAGGTCACACTATAAATAGCTTCGGATAACCGTCTTGTTACTCTTGATTTCTGAGACTCTTAAATGCTTATTGAAAGCTTGGTCGTTATCCACACCAGAGGGTTGGTTTTTTTAAAAGTTAGTATCACCGATATTTTGCACTGGGATGGAAATGCTCAAAGTGAATTATTATCAGTGGTTTCAACTTTTCTTTTAACATGAGAGTTTCACCCATGAAAGCTTGCGCAGTCGAAAAAGGCGGATAATAGCTTTGTCATATTCTGTGTCTCCGCTATTGAAAACTAAAAAAAGATAACTCAGAGTGCAGAAATCTATGATCTAATGGTCGACATCGTTTTCATCCTGTTTGGTAGCTGAAATATTGTCTTGGATATAACAAGTTTAATTTCATTAAATTACGAGAAGAGACAAAGCCCATTTTTATTTAAATATCTAACACCAATAGATTTTAAACCGTTACCCCCTTTTTGTCGGAACCAAGTCTATCATGGAAGTCTCCTTTATTATCAGAAATTTATTAAAATATTTTATTATTGGTAAAGTAGGTACTAATTTCTCATAAACGTTAGTGGTCTCCGATTGTTCAGTATGCTTTGTGGGATCATAGCAACCGAGAAAAGTTACTGAGGTCTTACCAGGAAAGTAATAATATTTTTATCAAATTTTGACGCATCTTTTGAGGTAAAGAAATTAAGGTCTTCACCAATTTAGTTCTATTATGAAAATGCCACATTTTACCAGTGGGCTTCACTTTATCGTGACCAGAAGAATGTGTATCTTTTATCTATCTCATAATGTTGCCTAAAACTGTGAAATTTTATTTTACTGGGTACGTCTGTGTCAATATTAAGGTTTTTCGTGCATGTATCGAAAGAGCTACCATTTTTTCCAAAATATTTCTTTTCTTGTAAGGTTTGAACTTTCCACGGAACAACTTTTATTGGAACATGTTTTGATGCCATATTAGTGTTTCGACTGCATAGTTTGTGAGCAGCCAGGTGCAGAAAACTGACAAGTGTGCTAAAGGCAAGCAATGTTCAGGACTCTATCGTCACATGATTATTACGATAAGAAATGCTATATCTAAACAGAATTTTTTTGCCCGAACCGCCATTATTTGCTAAGCCGCCGTTTGTTCAGAGTACTAATTAAAGACCAACATTGGTATCAAACATCTGTTTCTGTCGCGGTTACATTCTGGCTTGTTTACATTGTTAGTCGCTTGTGTAGAACCATTCACACCTTTTGACACTACTAGTAACAATGTTTGGTGCAAATCACTCCATAGAATTGATGAACAGTAAATGTGAAGCTTTGATTTCAGAGTTATCAACCTCACATATAGGATGCCAATTAAAGGTAACAGACAACTATCCACCATTAAAGCTGTCTAAATCATAGCTGGGCTGGGCGAGGCAGGATAGATCATAGAAGAGTGATATGTAAGTGGTGGCTCTGTGGTCCCCCAAAATACCAGAAATTGTTTTATGGTGTACTTATTACATACATAGGTACATATAAATATACATAATACATACTCATAAACATAGATCTATGTATGTGTTTGTGAATGTGCTACATCTTTGCGGATGATTGCGGTCTTGATAATATCCTGGTCATCATTGGCACCGGTTGTTCGTTCTTTCTATTTCAAGATGACTTTAATCATGGTACCGACTTGCAGACGTTGTCACATACTAAACAGGTTTTTTTATCCGTCTTGGAGGAAGAGTATTGGTCACAGTATGAGATTCGTACGACTTATTGTGGTTGACAGAGACAGGTTTGAAAGAAAAACTCATTCAAATGTTTCACAAACCCATGCCTGTCAATTACCCTCAACGTTTTTTGCACAGCTCTTACGGAAGTGACTTTTTACGTTTCCTTGTGTCAGGCCCTAATCATCCAAGTTTTTCTTTACAGTTTTGGCCAGTCATTTTTCTTCATAGGCAAACCTTCCCAGCAATTAACCTCGCTCCTCAAAATGGTAAGATGACTTTTCGGTCAGTCCTTACATCTCTTATTGTGTCCAGGGCCTTTTAGATTGTGCGGATCACTAAAACAGATTCTTTTGGGGCCCACTCTATAAGAGCTTTTACGCTAGTACACCCTTCCGTTGCAGGAACATCCCCGTCTGGTATCTTGGTTTGGCATCTGATATTTCCTATAAGTCTGAATCATGCTTGAAAATATCCGAACAGCCTAAGTTGCCTTTGGTACACTCTCCGGGTTTTTAATGCATAAAACAGTGTAGCTAATATACAGATCCTCTATACACCCACCCTGGCCACGGTGGTTATGTCACAATCTGCCCAATCTCCCTTTTAACCCAGCATTTAGGAATCCCACTCTTGACAAGGTACTGCCTATTTAAACAAAAGTATCAGTTACACTCTCTTTGGTGTATGGTGGCATTTACCTTATGCTAAGTTTGAGATGTAGCTCGCCAGGGCTTGGTGTAAGCATAATATTAGTTTTTAATAAATTACTGTTCAGTGCCAAAGTTAGTAAAGAGATCTGCAATTGACCTATGATGTGCTGCATACCACCTTCATTATGCGTCACAAACACGTATCACCAGGATAGAGCAGTTATGAAACAAGAACATGGAACTCATTTGTCTTAGCGCCAGACCTTTATAAAATCAAAAACCCTACGTGTAAACCTGAAGATGAGAATAACATCTTTATCTGAGTTTTGGAAAGCATGAGTATGCAGAACGGCAAAGAATGTCCAGAAGAGTGTTGGGGCTGTAATGCCACCTTGTTTGGCTTTGCTGTCAATTAATGTTTCGTCTTATAACTGCTTATTAAATGTTACAAAAGCCTTCATATTGCTATGGGACTGCATGGACAAATTAAGGAATGTTGACGGACACGTAAACTTCCAGAGTATTTTCCTGAGCATTTATGTTGACTGTGGAAAGCTTTCGCCAAGACGACATGTATCTGGTGCAATTGTGCCGTATTGTTCGATACATTTCTGGATTTGTCTTGCAGAAAAGACTACACCTACTTTTTACCCTTCAGGTCTAAATCCATTTTGCGATTCAGGAATGATTGCAGGCCAAATGTCTACGATCAATGTATTTAATATCACTATGGTAATAACTTTCACAAAGGCTTCAAATAAAGTGATACCTTGGTAGATAGTACTCCTTTTCCCTTAAATAATACCAGCTTTCCACAAATCTAGTTCTATAGAATGAAATGAAGACCCAGCCAACTATGTATCATATGACTGAGTGTTGGTTTTTTTTATTGTCAATCCAGCTCCCAAAAAGTCAATAAAAAGAACATCGATCCAGGACGCTTATTTTTTGCTGATCTGCTTGATCAGTGGTTCAACTTGCTCGATATTTGGCAACCGATCCTTTCTGCTATTGAAATTACACTGAATAACATTTTGTATCACATGAAAGTGGACTGTTGGTATATTGTAAAGCACATAGGTAAATTGTTCCTGCCACCTTTTAAGCGTTTTTACTAGTTTCTTGATGAAAGGTGTTGACTTTTGACATTTAGGAAGCAACATTGGAGTTAAATGGGTTGGCGCAGAAGACCGTAAAAATGTATTAATTCCTTTTTATCGTAACCTTGTTGGATACTATTATTCATATTTGACCACTATTCATTGGTAATTTTGCTTAGTTCATGCTGCAACTTTGTTTTCACCTTCCCATGCCAAAGGCCTGATTTCAATTACCTTTGCTCAGTTCTACATCATAAGCAGCACATTTGTTCAACAGCAGCTGCGCTAATATTTAAGTTGTTTTGGTCAAACTAGTCATATTGTTTCCTTACTTTAGGACCGAGAATATCAGCCGCCACAGAATTATCCTTACGTTGAAAGTTACTCTTCTTGTAATCAATTCTCAAATACCAGGCCTTTTAGTTAAGATGACCTATACTTCTGTTAGCTGTACTTTGCTAATATCGATCCGTTTTAGGTACCATCATTCTAGTGCTAGTGATACGAATCTTTTTCAGGATGGTGGTAGTAAACTCGATTAAATAACTTTGCTCAGAAGGAGCTTGGGTCATTTTAACCTTTACGTTTTCGACGAAAATAGGTATTGCAGATGGCTAGGGCACATTGTGAGCAAAGCTTTGAAAGAGTCAGACTATCATAAATCATTTCAACAATACCGTAGCGGCCCATATTACTCCAGGTTTTGCATTCCTTTCCAACAGTGACATTAAAATCACCACGAAGAATCAGTATTCACTTTCGCAAAGTTGAATGCACAACTTCATTTAACGATCAGTAGTAGAATATTCCATCGTTTAGGGACGACTTAAATGCAACACCGCCTTCTTATCTTTCCTCTTCTGGTTTCCCAACCCAAAAGGTTATGTAGTCAGACTAGATTTCTATTAAGTTATCTCTTAAGCAATGCGAATCCTTGACAAGACCCTAATGCCAATGAACAATCAGTGCAATACTGCTGTGACCAGATGTTCTTCGTTCTTGAAGGTTAGAAGAAAATATATTAAAAAAGAGTTCTGATCTTCCAGGAGCAGATATTAAGCTTCGTTAGGTTTTTTATATAATTTCGAGTGTTTTTCCTGGTTGAGGTAACCATTGTTATATTAATAGGAGAACACAAAGACTGACGTATTTGTGGAGGTGGGGGTGCAGTCTACTGCCCTACCAACCAAGAAGGAGGTAAATTCCGGACACTATATAGATAATATCTTATCAAATTTCTGGTCGAAAACCTGTGGCTTAACTTATCCACCACACTTCGCAAGAACATGTTCTTATTTCTTCGTTGGGCACTGATTTTGCCCTCACCAGTGAAGAAAAACTTAAAAAGCAGGAGCGTTTTACGTTAAGATATTTGCCACTATGCAACATAACATTTTAAGCAAAACACTATATACTGAATAACTAATTCTGCTGCCTACCCACAACGATAGTTGTGGCGTCATAATTACATTCTCAGCTCTATCTTCTACTGTATCTCGCAATCGAAGAACAATCAAAAGTCTGTCAACGTTAACACCCCTGGCTTTACCAGCATCGAGCTATTATTCGGCAAGACCTGATATGATTATCACGACGAAAGATAATATGATTGTAAGAGAATAACCGATTTGTTTCGAAACAAACTTGGTGAAGCGACCTGATTATAAAGAACAAAAATATAAACAACTTAGAGAAAGCCTTATAAACAAGGTCTTGAAATTCCAGCTAATACTTGCTGAGTTCTCGTCTCTTGCTTTCTATAGTTCGAATATGAAACTGTTTTAAAACACTGTTCAAGACCATTAAGTTGGCGAAAAACGCCTACTAAGCAAATGCGTAGAGACTTGCATATGAAGCTTGTATTATGTTTTCAACCGAAGTAACAATGAATGGACTTCTCCAGACTTGCTTCTCTTTGTATAAACTAAATGGTTAACGCCTTGTTCAGTATTTTCCTGTTCCGAATTGAAGTGCTAACAGAAAAAATAACACCTGTGAAAAATTGTAATTTTCTTGAAAGAATAAAAAAATATATTGTTAAAACTTATTATTTTCTATTAGTATTATTTGCTATCAGATGTTCGTATTGCGTATTTAATTGGCGTCCCAACGACTGGACATTACCGGAACCACTTCTTTTTGTATCAACGAAGTAAGTTTATTTTAAGTAAATTAATCTTAAAAAACAAAAACAAACAAACTCTTCGTTGGCTCCAATTTTTGAGCATAAGTTTATTTATTTCGCCCTTCCTGTACGTAAGAGAATACGGTGGGAAATTTTATTGAAACATATGAATTATATTAGCTGACATTAAATAATTTTTTAATACCAGTACTATTATCATCATTATCCTCTTGATATTTATTGTTGCAATTGTTATTATTACCATCAGTATTTTGCTATTTTTTATTGTGTTAATTTCTTTTCTTTTTTGTTTTCTCTTCTCTTTTTTTAGAAAAATATGCGAAATAGCATGGTACTTTTATGAACATAACATTCCCCATAACTTACTTATTTCACGAAGTAATTTTTTCAGTTGTACTGGAACGTCTTGTTGCAGTGAGGAAGATACCGTACGAGTATTTATTTTTCCCAAGCTCCCAGCTGAAGGTAAGACACGTGATTGGCCAAATCCATGTAGTTTGCATATACAGTATAAGAGTTCTTCTCAGTAATAGTACATCTTTACCCTTGGCCAAACAAGCCCGTTGCAATTTGCATGTTGTATGCATCCCTACAGTGTTAAAATTACATTCAGGACATCTATAATTTTTCGTCCATGGTGTCAAATTGAAACAAACTTGGGCGAATCACTTTTGCACTGAAATGCATCGTTATTTGAGAGCTCTGTGCTGGTATTGAACTGGTGTCGAAAGATCTGGGCATACGTTATCCTCTGTACACCAAGAGCCTGTTTTCAATCTGTTAGGCGACTGAGGCAAAGGTGCTCTGGCTTCTGTTTTCGGATGTTATGGCCGCGAAATTTAAATTTACGTGACTTGATCCCGTTATGTAATTCTCATTCTTTCCCAACACGATACGGCACTTCGATGTTTGTTACTTTGTCAAAATAGGAACGTCAAAGCATGCGGGGCAACAAAACATCTCCGTGGCTTCTGTGTTCCTCTATGTTTCTACATTGGGTCTCCACGCTTCTGTTCCATTCAAGAGGAGCGACCAAAGGTTTTGAGGAGATGGAGTTTTGTAATTATTGAAAGTTTGCGATCGGTGAAGATGGCTCCCATGTTATTGAATGCACCTTTGGTATTATCTATTCTTCATTTGATTTCTCTCTTACTATTACCACTGGCTTTGATGTAAAATCCAAGATAATTGAAGACTGAGACTTGTTCTTTGCTTTCACCGTCTTTCACCTAAGATTAAGATCCGGTGGATTGATTAAAATTGATCAAAGTGTTTTCTTCCTGTTTTGAAAAGGACCGACATGGATCCTAGTACTCGTGTCCTGGAATAGTGATGAAAGGAATGTATTGAGTTTGCTTTTAGATATAAAAGACACCAAGTTTTTCTGACAGGACTAACCAAGTCTTGACAGACCTGTATACCCTTACGTAATTTTTTAAACGGTGCTACATGAGACGATACCACAAGAGGATGGTGGGAAGAGGTGAAAAAGCCATCTTTAGATTTACTTTTTTGAAGGATATTATTGAAATGTCTTTTACTTTTATTGACAATAGTTGAAGAGGGTTTTGTACAAAAATTAAAAGAGATCTGTACAGAGACCCATGGTTGGTATGCAGTTGTACACTTATTTAATTCAAGCACGACAGATATTTGTTGTTTTGCGATATGAGTTTCTTTATTAGGTTTACTGTACCTGCAAGGCAACATTTTTTGTTCGAATTTTACCCGACGTCGACTTTCTCTCTATTCATACAAAACTCAAAATAACATTCCTCCACTTGCGCATCCTACCTTTATTTCTTTCCCAGTCGTCGCATAGTGCACCTTGCTTCTATTATAACTCCTAAATGAGTAGGTCAGTGTACCTGCTTTAACGATTCAACCTTATCTTGAATCAGCATAGATTTCCTATACTGTTTGCAGATCATCTTCCTTTGTCTTTCTGCAGGTAACCTTGAGCTCGGCTCAAGGTTACCCATCTGCCAGTCCATTATTTCTGTCAGCAAGTCTACATATGTGTATGTGTATTAAGCGGACGATAAGAAAATGTTAAATATAGACCTATTATAAAGAGACCTTTTAATATGAAACCTTTCTGTGTGGCCACAACAGACCATAACGTTTGATACTCGTCAGGCGAGCTCAATTATTTTACTATAATCTTAGGTACAATCCAGAATACAAAATATCATCATTGACATTTTGACGCACACCCTCCTTAAGGTCTACAGCCCATAACAACAATCTTCCGTTTCTTTGCAATGCCCTCGCTTAGATCTCTACAATCCAAGACACTTGCCAGTACTTTAATACTTTACACCCACTTAAATCTTTTAAATTGTTATGATTCAGTAAACGTTTTCCCACAAATAGTTACCATTGTTCAGCCAACTTCATATCTTCTCAACTGTTTTATAAACGATTCAGAGGGCTGTTGAAGCTTTGGCGTGTAGAATGGAATAGCGTATTCTACACGTAAAGCTGTACTGAAAAAATTGTGAACAAAAGGTAGCAATTGTTTTTTTTTAATTATTTTTTCTTCGTCACTGTTGATATTAACACTGTATATCGCCATGATCACTATCGTTGTGTCGATTTTTGAGTTGGACAACTGGCTATTAAGATAAACAACAAATGTATCATGTTTACTGGAAGAAGGATTGGTATTGACGGGAAAATCAGTAAAGCAATGAGACCCAAAAGATATTTGAATTACTTAATTCTAATTTGGATCAATTGTATTGTTCTTTTCATGTCATGGTATCTAATGCCGTAGATAAATCATGTTTCTCCCTCCCCACTCCCACATTTTCTGTTTTCTTTAAATTTCGATAAGCAGTTTTTGATATTTACACCCAATTTCCTCATCATCCATTCTAACAAAATTGTCATCCTCCTACTCTTTTTCCATCATCTCAGCCACGATAACGTATCTTTCGATTCCTACTTTTCGTTCCAAATCACCACTAAAAACCATTTGCTTTTCCTGATAGTATTCAACAGCTATTTTTCTTTTCAGCCTTTTTCAAAACTTTTTCATTCCTAATCTTTTTATTGATAATATCCTTACATTTATTTCCAAACCACATCTTCACTCCTTCAAATCTCTTTTTCATTTTCTTGCTTATCGTTGTTGACTCGCTTCCGCACTATAGGGCCCATCAGATGTAAGACTTGGTATTCAAAATTGTATCGTACGAAACTTGACAGCAAGATAGCTTTTCTTATACGGAGAGACATTAGATTAGACAAAGTATTTTTGTTGCTAATTTACCAGGTACCCTAATACTCTATTTTTAAGCTTTAATTTGCCTTTTTAATATTTCTTAATGTTTAATATTTAATATTTATTAGGTGAAAAAAATACCCGGCATTTAAATAGTTGCTGCTTTGATGTTGCAGGCTATTTACTTCTAAAAGGTATAAAAAGTATGGCTTGACATCTTTTTTTTACTTGTGTTACCATTAATTTCTTTATTTTGCAGAAATTTGTTATGCATCGGTAGTTATTAAGCAATAATTTCTGTCTTATTGACTTGTTTGTATTCACCACTTATTAGCTATTTCAGACAAGCCATTTAATGGCGCAACCCTGGAAATTGGAGGTTTTCTGCCAATACGAGGTAAAAGAAACGTCATTGGGGATTTTCTAGCCATATCGTTGCTTTATAGTTTTATAGAAACCCAAATTATATTTTTATTTGAACATTTAATCTTGTTTTCGTGTTTGCCTACTTAAACCAAAGGATTTGAAAAAAGTGTATTACTAAAATTAGTCGTCAGAATTTATTTATTATACCTCTTGATTTTGTCATTTTCATGTCATGTTTTATGACTTTAAAAGTTATTGTTTCCACCACGTACAAGTGCACTTGTTTTCCCATCTTCTCTTTCTTGGTGGAAAATTGTATTTGGGACCTGCAAATATTGTAATTTTATTCAGACCGAGTTTGATCGATTTAAGAATGCCCCACCCTCTTATGAGATTTTTTTAACTGAAGATACAGGGCAGCAGTTCTCTTGAAATTTTGCTATTTTTTCAACCTTGATTTAGAACAATGTTGATAAGGCAATCATTCAGAAATCATTTTCTCATGTTCAGAGTTTTATTTCTAATGGCAGAGCATATGGAAAAAGAATGATTTTCGCGTAAACTAATCGAATTATTATATTATTTCGTCAGAAATTCGATGTATGTTTTATTGAAAATCTTTTAATTATGCCATAAGTGACATTAAAGTATACAAAAAACAATAGAAATTATTTGTTGCCCATATTATGCAGAATTGTATTTTCCCATTTGTACTATCCATAGTTTTGTTGGATTTTGTTCCGCCTTAAGCCAATACTTCATTTCATCATTAAATTATGTGAGGTGTTTTTTCGCATAAATTAATTTGATAGTCAATTTTGGTAGTTTTGCAATAGTTATAAGCATATCATCCTTTTCTAAAGTCTTTATTTATCCTTTGACAGTGTTTTTCGTTACTTCACTATGAGTTATTAGGTGGGCTTTATTATTAGGGACCTTTTGATTTACAACTATATTTTTAGCAAAAGCTTATTGACGAGTTAGGTAGAGTATTTTTCCACATAAAAATTGAAATCTGAAATCATTCTCAAATCATGCAACTTTTTAAGTGCTTTCTTCCTATCCTAGTCACATGATATGAGAAGATAAAGAATCCTTATAAAGAATCCCTGGCTTTGCCAAAGATTCTTTATATAACAGAGTAGTTTTCAAAGCGATAACTATGGATTTTCTTCCTCCAACATGTGCCTTTCTTTTTCTTCTCTCGTGCAATAGATTCTACAGAATATGAAAATATGACGGAATACAAAGCAGTGGAGATACTAAACCAATATACTTTGAAGGAAGACGAGTTTGAAGACCTGAAATGGAATCTCATGCTCCTTTTGGCAAGGGCTGATAAAATTTAACTTATTTACTCTTATTTATTGTCCCTTCAGAATAAATATTTATGCATATTTTTAGAATTAGTGAAATAATTTACTTATGTTTTCAGGATATTGAACTGTATGATCTTTTTGCCCCATCGTCACGTTACAATTTTGGATTTTAGTTTTGTAAGTTATACACCTTAGTTTCAAGCGTCAGAACTTTAAATTTCTAAGTACTTGGGTGAAGTAATTTGGGATGGAAGTATGGTCCTGTCTGTTGGGTTTCGAACCTTTATGAAAATAATATATATGTATTGGCAGAATTAAAAGTCAACTCGACAAGGCATCCATTGTTAATGCGTATCTCTGGAGGTTTATTTCTTGGAACAACATGATACGATTTACTGAAAAAACAAAAGTTGTACATCAGTATAAGTACTCGCACAATACAGTACTTCAATAAAAAATACAAGATATTAATGATACGCCTAATACACAACATATTTCAATGCAGAATAATGTCGTTTACCCTGAAAAACAAAATTCAATATTTGACCAGATACAATCTCTAAATATTTCCAAAGAAATGCAATTAACAAACTTATCAATTATAATGATTAGCACATATTAAAAATTATTTGAACTTCACTAAGTACATATAGACGCAGAACATTGTAATGCAATACAATGCAAGGGAGGTAACTCGCATGAAACCAGGGAATATCAGGGGAAAAAGACTATTAGTACTACAAGAGTAGTCTCCCTTGTTTCTAGGAAAAACGACCTTGACCCATTTTCTACAAATCAATATTCATACCACGGGGTTTCTTTGGTGGGAAAATTACACTAACCCCTTTTATAATGATAGATAATAACCTGTCATTACATAATTACACTCAAAAGAGTGTCTAACAATTTATTTATGTGAATACAAAAAATCGTGTCTACTGTTAACAGTATTTGCGAGAGTTTCCTATTCTGCGAGAGAAACAAAGTCAGGGCGTGGCTATAATTTTTTTTGTCTACTTGGATACTGTAGAAATCTAGGACATGGAAACATACTCAACACTGGAAGGAGCAATTAGGCGTATATTCTTGCAAAAAGGAATAGCATGTGTGTGAATAGAATAGTGTGCACGAGAAACAGTCCGTGTAAATCTACTAAGGATAACAAGTGACGATATGGATAAACTGCAATTGGAACTAGTCTTTCACTCACCAACAAAACTAAAATATTGCATTTCTTATATAGNTAAATCTACTAAGGATAACAAGTGACGATATGGATAAACTGCAATTGGAACTAGTCTTTCACTCACCAACAAAACTAAAATATTGCATTTCTTATATAGAATTAGCAAAAAGCTGACTCATTCTACAATATTCTTGCTTACACAAAAACTGATATTTTAAATAATAAGAAGCTTCACCAGTTTCTTCAAAAAGATCAGACTTTGCTGTTTTGGTAATGTAACAATGTTTTTCCAAATCAAGGATTACAATAGGCTCGATCCGCAGCTGCAAGACTGCATTTGCAGTATTTCACTTTCGTAGTAATTCACAAACACTATGCCAATTTTTTTTTTCTAATTTAAATCATGTGCGTTTAAAAATGTCGAGACAAAATTGCCATGTCTTGTTGATTCAACTTTTATGCAGTTGCTTTTGATGCACGCATTTATGAAGGCTTAATTTGAGAAAGCTGTATTCTAAAAGTTTCACTTTTCTGTATCGTAAAATAGATATTAAACAAGTGATAAGATACAAAAGTAGATTAATTTTGCAAGTTTTTGGTTCACATTCAAAAGGGAGAATGCCGAATGTACTTGTCCAGAATCTATACTGGAGTGCTTATTTTTATGGGAGTCGGTAAAGTTTATGTGCAACAGTTATCACTGGTTAAAATCAATTCAGAGATGTGGAAGATTTGGAGCCTGATCTTAAGGCTGCCAGTGAATGGCGGAGGAAGTTGCTGGATTTTTCAATGCGACATAAAATTAAACGGATGTTGCTTAAGTATAAGTATAAAACATCTGGCTTTTTTGTATCCCCCTAGAAAACACCTTATCACGAGGCTCTGTTTACCTCTAAATCAATCTCTAAATCTACCATCCATTGTAGCATGATAGTACCGTTGCATACCTAAACAGGTGCATCATCATCTCATCTCGATGTTCTTAACCGATTGAAAGTCTTACTGCTGCTGTTGGACCTTCGTTTCATCTACGAATTGTGCCTCGTGTTAGTCTTTTCTGTTGGAATTATCAAAGGAATTAATATTCGTGCAGCTGCCTTCGTCGTAAAAAATCTTTCTACGAATGCAGCTTTTTTTCCTCGGAAAGCTAGATTGTGCAACTCATTGGGTTAAGTGTGCTTTCTTCCAACCTATGACTTTTGAAGTTTATTTCAGCTTTTGTCTTAGCTATATTATTTTCTGCCGTTTCCTTACACTTCCATGTACAGTGCCTTCCTGCGTTATATGGTTCATAACCGTTAAAGACATTTTACAGGCATTGCTATTTTCCAAGAAAGAAAAGCTTAATATGTAGGGCATCAGTTCTCACCAAGACGTTGCCCTGTTTATGCGTTTTCTTTTTGGTAATTCGTATCGGATTTCTGCATTCATCACGTTATTATATAGATATATTTTACATAAAAAGAACTCGTCTGTCTTGTTGCTGTAAGACTCGCTTGTGCTTTTCAAAAGTAACATGTTAAGATCGTTTCAGAGGGTTTCAGTTGCTTGAATTTTACATGGTTTGATAGTAATGACCAGATATTAGCTGTACTTTACTTGGAAGGAAAAAATTGTATATCTCAGCTTTGGCGACTAACGAGATGTGTATTTTCAACCCTTGTGTTAAGTGTGACTCATTAAATATATCCAACTTAGTGTGGATCTTTTTCTTCGTATTAATGTTATTGTAACAGTTTTTGATGTAAAGAAGTCGTTTTTAACATTAAATTGTTATATTAAAAGTTTAGTCCTCATCCTTGCCCATCAGGTGAAATCCAACCTTCGTTTCCCTCATGTCATATTCGTATTCCATTGTGTCCATTCTTTGCTTTATTTTACTGCAAGTATATTCGAAACCCCAGTCAGTCTTCGATAATGACTATCCACGTTACGCGCTGTCTTCTACGTTTTCACGTATCGTCACTGCAGCTCGTTGTCAAATGTTTTTTAAGGCTTAACCCTTCTCTAAGCTCTAAACTGGACTTAGGCATGTGTGGTAATCAGGGCTTTTTGTTTCTCTACTGTCTTATAAAGCGACCAAGCTCGCAATGGGAAATAATGAGATACTAACACACGAAATTTCCTATTTATGTTTCACAATAGACTATAAACCTTCGTTATTACATACGAAAGAACCAAACCTAGCCAACATAACTAACAGGGACAAAGTTTCGCCGAGTGTGCACTGCAATAAGAAAATACTCCCCCAGATGAAATGACGACATTCTGTTGAAATGCCTAGGCTCTGGGAAAAAAGCCAAACCTGGGCACAGCAAAAATTTCAACATTGCATTATTGACCAGACGGGGCTTCCTTTTTGTAGGTAATTGGAATTATCAAGTCTGTTGTGACCACGAGATATTTTTGCTCAGTGGACAGATGTTTAGTTGACAAATCAATTTGAATTTCATAAACACGCCACTTTAATGTCTGATTTAGAAGTTTTGTGTTTGCCGTTTTAGTGGAGGCATAACTTTTTCAGACCGAAGGTTGAATGTAAAATATTTCTGACTTTAGTCGTCAACAAATTTTCTCGCATTACATTGAGTGCTTAAAGTTACTTCAAATTTAGATCCAGTTTGGGTGTGATCCATTTTTAAAAACTGTGGTGAATTGTTTAGGACTGAATTAAATTGACCGTACTGGCAAAATTTCAGAAAATTAGGTCAACTTTCCCCCCATGCAAACACTCCATTTTTCGGACGATTTTTAAATTCCCGAAGAAGGTCGATTCATAGAGAGTGCTTGTCTGTCCCCATTACAAAGGCCATATTATCTTTCTTCGCAAGCTAGATCACAATGGAATGATCTTGATCAATAATTGATCAAGATCATTAATTTGAAACCACTCTACGTTTTGACCAAAACTGATAATTTTGAATTAAAGGTTCGGAACATCAGTGCTATGCACAGGCATTATTTACAATTTTTAGATGATTTTAAGAATAGCAAGAAACCTTTTGTGTACACATTAGAAAACAACAGAAATGCTTAATGCTTCGCTGAAAAATTTCTTTGTGGGGAAGAATGTCGTTGTGAGACAATGTCAAAAAGCATAAAGAAAGGAGATCAAACTTGCTTACGATTCCATCTGGCATGCACCACTTGGGTTTGTGGTGCTTGTATCTACATAAACATCGCTTCTCGACCTTTTTGCTAAGATCAAGTGTAGAGCTCTGGTCTTTCCTTGGTTGGGGCTTCGGCTGTAAGGCCCAACCATGCAGGACAGGTGGTCTCAAGATACTTGAGCACTGGTTAAAGACCAACTTAACAGGAAGGGCCTTCCCATCGAGGGCCCTGGAGGGGCGATACGGATGTCTTGCGTGCTTTCTGTCTCACTTTTTTTATCTGTTGCTTCCTTTCGGGTCTTTCTTAGATGGGAATCTGTGAAAGGCAAAATGAGCCCACTGTATACCACGGGTACCATCAATGAAAGATCCAGTATCTACATAATCATGACAATTGACTTGGGCAGAATATTTCTTTAAGCCATTATAATGGTACGACCATTTTATCTCCCACTATTATTCAACCTTTGCTATCAAAACATTTTTATTTCTTTTAATTGCTGTAATGATTTATGCCAATTTTTCAAACGGAATGTTCAAAGCTTAACGTAAGATATAAACAGTAGCATTCTCTGTCAGTTTTAAGAAGCTGAATATTGGGCAGTATTGTACTAATGAAAAGTCAAATTACGTTGAAAATAGTTGAAGACGCTTTCATTTATTCTGTAAAAAATTGGGATTGGTGTCTAATCACGTGATGTGAGCACATTATGTAAATATTAGGATTCATTTGTTTTCATTAGCTCATGAAGCTATTTCGTGCCATGCACATAGGACATGGACCAGTCTGAAATTAACTCTAATTTTCATCAACATCGGCTCATAAGAGAAAAACAGGAAACAGAAGTTACTTCTGCTGAAATGCAAAATGAAATGTTATAGTTGAGAGAGCAATATTCCAGTCATTATTGTCGAAGGTTGACACAACTGAACTTTTGATATATGCTAAATTCATACAAAATTGTTCAACATATCTCAAATTTTAATAAAAACATTTTTTGGAATCTTTTTAATTCTTGTGGGTTATTTGGAAAGCGACCCATTTTGATTGCGTTGTCCCTGCACCTGTAATATTAATTTTTCTTCACTGCCAATTCTTTGTTCTAAGTGTAAAATTTTTTTTCGTATATGTTGAGAATTTTCAAATGAAATAAGAGGAAACTAGTGAAAAAAATGGAACAGAGTAAATAGTTTATTTCCTTGTTGTCTAAAATTTAACAACAAAATTTTCCAAGTTTTGATTTTTCCAAAAATGTTTCCCTTTGAAAATGTACTATTTCCGTTCATGGAAACCAAAAAAATCCCTGTGAATATTTGTTTCATACTGGAGTAGTATATTTTTTTTGTTTCATTATGTAAATTCTGCGTTTGTTGTTTTTGTATATAGCTCCTGGAATGCTTAGAGAAATCGCATCAAACATTCAAATCACCTCCTCTTCTGTCATCATAGATGATGAAACTGCTTATATTTCTAGAACAAAGCAGTTAATCATTTAGTTGGTAAAAGTCGATGAATATCTCCAAGTGCAGACGATTACTTTGAGCTAAAAACTCTCCCTGACAAAGGCTGACACGGTTTTGAAAAAGGTAAAATTTCATAATCAATGTTCCTCGTTTCTAATATCTCTATTTGGTCAGACTATTTAACATAGCATATCCGCCCAGCCTACAGGCATTGTGCATGTTAGGGTTTTTATTCAACTTATTTAAACTTGTCAGTCAGTAAATATTTAAAAGAAGGTAGGATTTTTAAACATCGCAAAGTATCAGAACCCCTATTCTATTTCTTTCTTTTTCTTTGACCTGCTTGTTTGTCAGGCTATAAATTATACCGACTGTAGTGTGTTCTCGTTTGACATATAGTGTTTAAGTAGGTACTACTCCATGCATTCAAAGTCTTATTTGGAGGTTGTCAAATTATTCTTTTAAAGAAAAAGGAAATAAATCCTGTGCTAGTAGTTGGTACTTGGCATTACACCAGTACTTTGGTGTTCGCACTTGTTCTGCATTTAAAACTAATGAACCAATTCTAGCATCCACGCATGCTCTTTCATCAAATAATTTTTTTCAACATCGCTTTCATTTATATTCAGGATGATAATCCATGCTTTAAAAAGTTTGATAGGATGTGCTTCTCTGAATAAACCTGGAAATCGAGAACACCAGAGGTGCCTGTTTTGATAATGCAGCAACGATGACAGGGGGAGAAAACCGGAGTTGTAACACTGCAAAAATCAGTGAATAGAAAAATTACCTTTACGCATCGCTGTAGAAACGCCCTTAACCTAGTTGTAAAAGGTACTTGTTTCAAGTTGGATCGTCTTAAGATAGCTTTGAGGTATTATGAAATTTGAAAATTTGTAAAGATTTTCTGCAAAAGGAATGCGAAACTTCGTGAACTAAGGGAGAAAAGCTGCAACGAAAATGGAGGAACCCAATATTTTTCCCTACACTTGACACTATTTAAGGTTCCTCACTGGCTGCCATTGTTAACAAGCATGAAAAACATGTCCAGTTTTGGAATGAAAATTTGCAGTCCACAAACAACACGGAGATCAAGGGCGAATAATCTGTACTAATGCAACCATGACAATGCTTTTCTTCATATTCGGTTGCGCTTTGGGGGTGTAATTTTTTTGAATAAAGCACTTCAAAGTAAAAAAGTATTAATTCCACAAAGGCAGTTGGCTGCAGCAATACTGGTTTGAGTGCTGTTCCTTGAAAGAGAGCCGAGGAAATGGCATCTCAGAATGTCAATAAAACGATCGTTTCTTGTAATAGACTGCTCTCGTCAAGATACGGCAATGGAGGTAATTACCATTTCTTCAAGTCATTTGATAGTATCTATATCTAAAAATATCACAAGACATACAACCATGTATTAAATGGTATCATTATTTGTTTTGACTAGCCTGGCTGCTAGACTAATGTGAGTCTTCAAAATGTACTCCTGGAGGCATTCACCACAACCTTGCTTCTGTCAGAGAATTTTACCATAGCAATCTTACCTTTAGCCTTTACACTCCTTGGTTCTTTCCATGGCAGGTAAGTCTTCACTTACCTCTTTACATCGGCACCACTTTTGCTGTAGCCATCTTACAGGTAGCAGTAACTTTTGATTACTGAAGTTATTAAACTAGTAAAAATGGTATTAGTACTTCAGACAACATATGCAACAAGTAAACACAGTTTTTCAGCTTCAGAACTAAGATATGACATACTTAAAGGGAAAACAAGTGACGATAACAAATGTCTATTAATATTCGTGGGAGATGACGGGCAAGCTTGATGTTGATTCAGCTGCTGAAGAATTAAGTTTACTCGGGGAAAAACACCGACATAGAACATTTGGGATTTTTTCGAAACAGGGACATAAAATCACCTCTTCGCGTATGCTACTGAAACCAATAGTTTATGCCAAGGTTCCAAGTCTGGAATCCGTGGGTACCATCATAATAAGTATATCCCTAGTTAACATTCTTTATTCCTAAAGACTATGGAGCGTTTTCATCAAAAAGCATTTCATGTGAGAAATAAGGGTGTTTCCCTAAAGATAGTAATGGCTGGTCCCCCCTTCCTTATTATGACTACTATTGCTCTAGCCCTGCCAGACAAAGAGACGTAGAATAGTTAATTGCAGCAGGAAAAGTAATAGGAAATAGAAGAAAGCAAAGACTCAGAATAATTCTTAAATGGTCTTGTACTTGTAAAATGAATTACTGAACGACCAGAACAGATGCTGATTTTGATGTCTGACAGAGAACGATGAAAGGCCATAGCTGCACAATCAATGAGAGCCTTGTTGATAATGATAATAGTTATTTAAAAATCTGGTAAAAATAACTGTAACGATACATACGATATTGATGTCCTTTTCTGCTCGTTAAGGAAACAAAAATCGATTTTTTTTGTTACATTTTCCACAAATCCAAATTCATGGATGTTATCTTTTCTCTTTAGAGCATAGCTATCGGCACAATAAAAATTTAATCTCGAATTTGTCTATTTCTTAGTTTTACGCCAGAGGATATTAGGGGTTTTTGTAGCTTTAGTTAATGCAAAGTCGTTGAAACTATTATTTATTTAAAAAAAAGGAGAGGCAAAAATCAACACACACTTTTCTGTAAAGAAAGCTGATCAATAAAGTGGTGAATTCCAAGCTGAAACGCCAGGTTGTAAGGCTAAAAGTTTTACACATTTCTAATTTTTCAGCCCCAGTGGAAAAGTGTTTATGTTTATATGATGTACATGGGAAAACGTACCTGATGGCTTTAGCTTCTTGGAATAGTAATCAGACAATTAAATGTTTTCAGCTGAAAAAATCTTATAAAATTTTTGCTGATATTTTTTAAAAAAAATACAAACTAACCGAGCTGGAGCTTGGGTTCTGCAGGTTGAGCTAAATTTTCTCGTCTACTAAAATATAGGGTGTTTTTCTGAGAACATGAAATTTAACAATGGTAAATATACGAATCCTCGTAGATGTTATTGGAAAAGGGAAATACGCACAATTAAAAATTATTAAATTTGGAAAGCAAGAATGTAATATGAATTCGTTTCATACTGAATTAACTTTGAAAAAAAATTGAAAATATTTTAGGATACACAAGAAAAAAATGTTTCACTATTTACATAGCAACCAGTTTTCTTTCTGTAACTTTTTAGCTAAGTGTAATAAGCTTCTTTTTGTAAGAGCGAACTTAATAAACTTAAATTTATAAGTTTATTCTACAGCAGACGCTTATTGAAGGATACTTGAAATACGCCAATTGTCATAGCAATTTTTGAAATTTTGAAGGACCTTCTTTTTTCTGATTTCTTTACCGTTTCAGGACACGTCAAAGGTGTGTAACTTAAACAAGGTATCGAATATTTATCTTTGGTACATTAGCAGAGTGGAGGTCTTAAAATATAATATTAATTGCTTTCAAAAGTAGTGCAGGTACTACACCATTCCTTGCCAGATGTTCAGTCTAGTCTGTGCCAAAATGGTTTTTATTCATACTGTTTGTCATACCTCCAGCAAAATTTCGGAAATTCCCCTTCCATGCTGAATCTAATAAGGCTTAAAATAAACCTGAAGTTGTTTTTATTCTATTCAACACCCCGAGCCACTGCCTAAATGAAAGGATTCCAACGACGGAAGCTTCCACTGCTAAATAATTTACAAACAGGCTTGATTCTCATCTTAATACTGACAAGAACATTGTAGACAATTGAAAAATATTCACCTGCCATTGAAATACTCCATTTGACACACTGAATGCTTAAATGCGAGTATTTTTTCTGGGATAGTTGAATAAATCACCACAGAGTCTTTAAGCGATGTCTGTGATTACTGTATTTATTGCCTCTGATATTATTGCTCAACGGTAAGTTTACCAGTCTTCATTTTGTCAAAAAAACGTTAGTACACTGTTTCAGTTATAAAATAAATAGTTTGAATACAAGCTGTTAACTTTGAGTGGTTGTATTGTACTCGTCTTTCTATAAGTTTCTAATCTTGTTATTTCAAATACACTATCTAAAATCGATTTACAGAATAGTCTCAATATTGACCATTAAATATGTTTTAAAACAAATATTATACATACCTGGTAGGTTATGTTTCTTTGTGTCCTTTTTTTTATTTTGTTTCAATATGCTCACGTAGAAAAGTCAAGTAAAAATCAAAATGATTAGTGTATGAGAATAATGGGGGTGTTTATTCAGCATTCCCTTTATCATCAATGTTAGGATCCAGAGCTTTAATAAACATAGAAATTAAGACGTATTTAAAGCTAAAGATAATAACTGTGTTCACTTGGTTAAAAAAAAAATCAGTAACATCACCAATAAATAAAGAAGTCTTTAATAAAAACGTGGTTTACATACTCGGATACCGGACATTGCAGTTATTGAATTAACCCTAGTGGAAAGAAGTGGTGAGAAAATTACAATGGTTGTGTGGAGCTTTGGCAAATAATAAAATCATGGAATTTCATTGTTATTTAATTTTGCTATTAAATATATTTAGTTTATTATATAAATTTATATATATGAATATATATATATAAATAAATATATATAAATATATGTATTGCTGAATCTCCTGTACACCATGCCTGGATCCGAACGAAAATTGTTTATAAGATGTGTGATTTTGTAAATGCGTTAAACAATGACAGTTATTGTTTTGTTTTTATTTTGATTTGTTTTTGGTGTGGGAGGTCTGTATACCATTATAAGAACTCCAATCTAGTGAGCTATCTTCAGATTGATAGCATCATTATTTCTTATGTTACTCAAGGCTCACCCAAACAAAATGTAGAAATTGTTAGATTGATTGAGAATCCTTTTAGCTTATTCAAAAAAGTTTCATCTCATACGAAACATTTTGTATATGTTATTACTCGCTTTAATTTTTTTGACTAGAATTATCCCCATAGTCTTAGCCTTGGTACAAATTTGAAGAAATTAGCAGCGGATCATATTTTGTGAAATATGTGAAAGAAGGCGAAAATAAAAGGGCAGATTTAAAATCTGAATTTTAGTGTGAGAAACACTTAATAATATAAATAATACACAAGTGAACTAGCAGAACTCTTATTAATTGTAAGCCTTTTAGTACGCGGAACAGTCGATGACAATTAAAACTGTAATATGAACTTTGGCGGAGAGAGTTTGCGCTTGAGATTCAAGGGCTGGAAATCACAATGGGCAGTGATCGTGGATGAAATCATCAGTGTAATCCAAAAAAAACTGATTCATGCTGGACAAAGGAAAAAAATGTGTTGAGTGATTTGATATTGTCGAAAGGAGTTCCCTAAGACTAATAATTTTCTTTGTTGTGTTACTGTTGGTATGAAAGATATCTTTTTAAGAAATTATTTTTTAAAATCTGGACTAAAATAATTTCAAAACTTGTTTAAGATTTATTTGGTCAACTGCGAGGTTTTCTATTCCTGTGAGCTATTAAGCACAACAAACATGAACAGTCCATCCAGTATTATTGCGATTGAGCACAAAAAAAGCCCAAAAAGTTTCCCTTTCTTAAAAAACTGTCATGGGTGTATTTTCAAACCCTCTCAAACTTAAAAAAATTGTCCTTTACATTGTAATGTGGAGCAAGTAAAATAATAATCACCACATGATACCTCTGACAATTCTCTTCATATTGAGCATCATTAGGGAAATAATGTTTCAGTTTATTTACAATGATACAATTGGTCTTTATCACTATTAGATCATAAATTGCTTGGTAGCAGTCGACTGGTTGTTGAGAATGTGATGCTTTGTACACTAAAAATGCTACTACTACTACTACTACTACTACTACTACTACTACTACTACTACTACTACTACTACTACTACTACTACTACTACTACTACTACTACTTCTACTACTACTACTA
>RDPX01000043.1:710250-797685 GCA_003991215.1 Morbakka virulenta | reverse complement strand
CTACTTGTTCTACTACTACTTCTACTACTACTACTACTACTACTACTACTACTACTACTATACTACTACTACTTCTACTACTACTACTACTACTTCTTCTACTACTACTACTACTACTACTACTACTACTACTACTACTACTACTAAAACTACTAGTACTACTACTACTACTAATAATAATAATGAAACTTTATATTTTTTTCATCCGAACCCATACAATTACAAATCTCACTAATCAAGGTTGTCTGCATTGGGTGCCTATTTAAAAATATTGAAATAAAAAATTTTACTAAAAAGTTCAGACTTTTTCCATGGTTTCTACGACAGAATATGTAGTATGTAGTGCGAATGATTGTATTGGAAAGTTTGGTGGAAAAAAAGCGCTCGTGTTTGTTGTCGATGTTCAAAGCGTTTCACATCTCACTAAAAGTTATGCAAGATTGACCGAATATACCTAGAGAGTTGATGGAAAGATTTACGAAGCTAACTTTCGAAAAGTTGGAATGTAAATCACGAATTAAAAAAGGGTATTTTTCATGTTTTCGAGAAGCATTTATACTGCTTTATACCCCAGCAGGAATTCAGGTATGTATAACTGTTTTTGCGGAGTAACTAAGAGCAAATGAGTTCGCAATGCATATTCAGTTATAATGCATGGCGACAGGAATCTACAGATATCACCGTAAATTGTACAGTCTTCAAAAGATTTAAGGGCTTCTTAATAATAATAATAACAACAACAATAATAATAATAATAATAATAATAATAATAAACGATAGCTTTAATAAAAACTTGATTATGATTCTTGATTAGGAGAAAACATATTGTCAAGGAATTCAATGACAAATATCGTGCTTTCCAAAATAATCTCTGATAATGCAAACTTTCGAAAATACAAAAGGTTGTTCTAAAGAGTACAGCTCATATTCTTTGCAAAAAATTTCCAATATCACACCTTACTGGTAAAAATTTTGCAGAGTTGTAGTAAATTGTACTCCTTGGATACTTCTGCGTGTGATAACGTGCAGCAGAATTTCTAAAAGTCACTTAGATATTTACCAAGACCTTTGGAGGCAAAAATAAACCAGTCAAGAAACCAATTTATCAAGTAAACATCTTTTGCATTAAGTCTGCTATGTTGTGTAAACACATGCACAGATTTGCAATATAGATTATCTAGTTAACTGTTAGATATATTCATTTAAAGGCTACACGATGCATATGAGTCAAAGGCATTAATATCGAGGCTTTCATCATAGTTTTCTAAGCTGGATTCCTCTTCCGATTTATTTTATTTATTTTTTCGGTTGGATTTTTTTGAAGATCATACTTTAACATTTCTTTTTGCTGATATTTCAGCAAATACAGATGCTCTACGTTTTTCCATGTGAATATCAACATCCCTTTCACTCAATTCCTCTTTTTCTCTGTTGGAACAGCTGAAATCATTTACAGAAACCATGACACATCACCCTATCATTTTGTGAGACGTACTTTAACAGCTATCAGATAGGATCAAGGTTAGAATACTGAAAGCTCGTTTGACAGTGGAATTTGAGGCTGAAATGCGTACCTATTTTGTAGCATGTTGTACCTACTGGCCTGAGAGTAACTCAGGCCAGTAGGTACAAAAGTAAAAATTCATTGCATCTATGACAAGATTTTTCTCCTAAGCTGACATGATCCAATTTTCGAAGATTGAAGATCACTCAAAGTATATTTGAATAATCTTCAATAAGGACCATCCCTACAGAACTCTACTTCTTTCAATAACAAGTTAATGTCAATAACTCGTAGAATATTACACCGAGCTGGCTTATCTTTCTTTTTTCGCAAAAAGTTTTTTTACTGTGATCTCAAATTTTAGGATCAAGCCAGGTTGGTGCCTTGAAAATTTACCCTTATCTTGAACTTGTGTTGCTCTATTGAATAAGCTAACATCACTGCTTGTCATCTCTATCTGAATGGTAAAGTATTTCTTGTTTGTTGACTGGCATTGCTCATGCCTAGTTATGGGATTTGTACATTTTACAATGTTTGTTTAGTAGCACTAATACATTTAAGTAAAAGTTATCCACTTCATTGAATTCTGTAACCTTTCTGAATTACGTCATCTAATTCTGAATTAAATCATCTTTCAGGAAAAGCTTAAGTCTATGTTTAACACAATATATTGTAGCCAAGCATATCTGTTTCACTTTTCTTCTGGGTCAACATTTTCAAATACACTCCCTTGTTGACCTTTGCACTATTTGAGGTGGCACTTATGACGTTGGTTTTGTAGTCAGACAGACAAATAGGGCCACTTTAGACATGCTCATCAGCTTTACGTGCTTTCTGGAAGAGTTTCTCTATTGCAACTTTAACAGAGTTAGCATTTACTTATGTAAGATTACCCATTTCCAGCAGGGTAATTACATGTTAAACTGGAATCTATTTTGCTTTGTTTTCCAAAAGACAAGTTGTTTCCCATTATTCGTTATTGGAGCTTTGGTTCCATGCAATAGAATTGACATAAAGAGGCTGCAAGCAATTATTGGTGCATACTCTTCTGATTGGTAATGAATCACCTCTTGAGTAGCAATACTGCTATCTTTACCTAGAACAGTCTTCCTTGATTTGCATGCTGTCATTTAACGAGCACTTCAAAATATTGTAGGGAATTGAGGGTATTAATACAATTTCGTAGGCAGTTCTTCTGACCTTAAAAAAACAACCTCCACTGGATTCATTAAGCGACCTTTTTTGTCCCGTTAAATTGATCTGGTGATGGTGCCTAATATTTCATCAACTGGTTTGTAATGATCCAACATCAATGTAATTTTATGCATTTCTCTAGTAAGATAATGATCCATCTAAAATAGAATATCAAACTAGATGAGACGACCCTTCTGCTAATTGATATTTACTCCTTAACTTCATATTAGCAGGAGGGTAATTATTCAGTTGGCTCCCAAGCAAATTAACTTCTAACTGAGAATATTTTTGTTAACTTTCATAAATAAGTGATAAGGTTTTAGTCGACTTATTCTTAAAGAATATATTTGTTTCTTTGCTGTTGTCATTTTGTATTGTATTTCCCTAGCTTGGTTACAATCCAGCGGAAGTCAGTAAATTATTTAACACAAATTGGGTAATCCTTTTGCCCTAATGTATGTTTTCCGACCAATCTTTAAACAATTGAGGTAAAAACGTCAAAAATCTAACATCTGGTTATTGAATAAATAAATAAATGATTATATATAATATATATAATATATAATATATGTAATATATAATATATATAATATATAATATAAATATAATATATATTATACATAATATATATAATATATATATATTTAAATTTATGGTTCTTAAACAGAAATTAAAAAAATCTAATGAATTTNTTTCCCTAGCTTGGTTACAATCCAGCGGAAGTCAGTAAATTATTTAACACAAATTGGGTAATCCTTTTGCCCTAATGTATGTTTTCCGACCAATCTTTAAACAATTGAGGTAAAAACGTCAAAAATCTAACATCTGGTTATTGAATAAATAAATAAATGATTATATATAATATATATAATATATAATATATGTAATATATAATATATATAATATATAATATAAATATAATATATATTATACATAATATATATAATATATATATATTTAAATTTATGGTTCTTAAACAGAAATTAAAAAAATCTAATGAATTTAACAATGAGCGGTCTGGGCCGGGATAGAAAGCCTCTTGCTAAACCCACAGAGACACTGAAGCTAGTGCAAGACGCAAACATTTCTGTCATGTGTAAGTTTTTGCTTTAAAAACACTTAGAAAGCTTATTACTCATTAATTAGCAGGTTTAAATGCCTATAATTGTAAAAAATTTGTGCACATAAAAATTAGGATGGATAAAACACTTCTTGTGCTGAACGACACTTACAAACTAGTTTTTTTACTATTACTAATTTGGATTTTATGTACACTAGTCTAGAGCTTTGTAACAACTTCAGTTCTATTGGCAATTACTTTTACATTGATAAAAGCAGCTTGTTTACATGTTGGATGGCCTACAATTTGCTCTCGATAGTTAACACATAACTTACACCATATATTTGTCACATATGTTTTTGACTCAAAGGTATCGATTTTGTGTTCTATAATGCCATTTTTACTCCATTTCAGAAAGTACTCAACTCCTTCATTGTGACCTTCTTTTTCGTAACTTTGGATGACAAAACTACAGAGCTTCGACCGGTTAAATCTGGTGACCAGACCCCCTTTAAGAATTGCTTTAAAGAAATACCACTAGACCTAGCTGTATACTGAATTCCATAGAATTCTTGCTTTTTAGAACAAAAATAGAGGTAAAATTGGAGGAAAAATTCGGGGTCAGACGTCTTAAGGCTAGCTCTCACATTTTAATAGCTTTAAATACAATTTCCATAGTTCAGTATACAGAGAACTTATTATACACACTACAAGCAAAAGGAATATCGATTTAATTATTTGCTCTTCGTTTTTTCAATTTTTTTAAGGAATAAGATTAAAATATTGGTTTTATTTACAACGAACTAGATATGGCTCTGACTGGAAAACGTGTTTTTCAACATCATCCTTTAACCTCACAGGACATGGGTCCTATTGATAAATTGGATGATTAATTTGAACGTTTCATGTCATACGTAGTGTTTATTGTACATTTTACACCGACTTTATTGATTTATTTATTTTCATCGAGCTAATTCTGTACTTGAAAATCGAGTATCATAGACCAATTCTTTTGAAATCTAGATGTCGGGTGTAATGGCCATGTTGTACATTTTGTTAATAGTGTACTATTATTGTTTTAGCAAAGATAATTATTACATTACTAGCAGTGGAATAAATGAGACAATAAGGGAATATTATAGAATATTATATTGCAGAGACATCAAATTATGCCGCAGGCCATCATCAAAAAACATTTCAACAACATGTAGAGCCCTTTATACGTTTTGTACGAAGAGAGGATTAAAGATTGTGCACCAGACCATTCAAAAAATCTACTGCTCTTATGTATAAAGTTGAAAGGAGAGGATTGCCAACGGTGATCGAAGAGTTAAAACAGAGAACGTTGGCTAAAAGTGCCAAAATCCCCTGTTATGAACAAAGAACAGATCAATACAGGATTAATAGATTGTACTCTTTTGACCAAGAGAGGTCTATGATGAACTGATTAGGAAAGAAAGAGAAGAAGATGAAACTGTTAGTGCAGAAGAAAGTAAGAAGTTCTGAAGCAATATACGGAGTGTTCAGACTTGACTTGACTTAAAGTGGATGACTCTGAGACTTCACATGGACTCTCCAGACATCTCTGTCTCTGTTTAAAACAATCACACAAAACAGGCTGAATAGTTAAATATAATGGGGGAGGAAATCAATATCAGACATTAACAAGACAAGATGATGATCAATAAAGATAAAGTGAGAAACCTTTTGAAAAATGCCAAACTATAAGACTCCAGGTAAGGACGGAGTACAGTGTTAGTGATAACCTAAATTAAAAAATAGCAAATCAACTGTCTGATATTTGTGAAGAAGTGACAAGAATGATAACCGAAGGTATGTACACCTATAATGATAACCAAAGTATGTTTCCTGGAGAAAACAAAGAGTATTAAAACGTAGTAGTGGCGTTCGCGATCAGTTGTTGAATGACAAAACCTTCTTAATAGATTGTAGGAAGAGGCATACAAATCTAGCTATGGAGTGGATGGATTACCAAAAAATTTTTGACTTTATCCCCCGTAGCTGGATAAACAAATGCCTAAAAATGTTTTGCATAGCTATAAATATTAGACAGTTTCTAGAAAAAAGGATAAAGTAATGGGGTATATGTAAAGAAATCCAAAGAAAAACTGACAGAAGCTGTTAAAAGAGCTGGGACAATCAAGACGAAAGGTATTGAATCAAAGAGTGAGTTTAGAAGAAAAGAGACAGAATATTTAATGGAAAAACTGACTAAAAAAGTGATGCATGATCAGTTTATTAGGCAATTGCAGGACTCAGGTGACAAGTACAATACATGGAAAAAACTAGTACATAAAAATTCGAAGGCTAAACAAGCAATCAGAACAACATCTGTCAAATACAACATCGACAAGAGTTCTGAAACTCCTTGATGTGGGATGTATGGTGAAAACAGAGAAGTGGTCGAACACACAGTATAACTGGTGAATGCACCAATTTAGTTTAGGGAGAATATAAAAGACTTCATAAAAAGGTAGCAAAATTGATACAATGGAAACACGATATTAAAATTATGGTTTAGAGAGAGAAGAAAAGTGGTGATATAATTGTCTAAAACTCTTTAGGACGATTAAATATGTTTTGGGATATGACCATCAAATTTGATAAAGAAATCAAGGCAAGGGGAGTGGATATTGTAAAAGATAAGAAAAAAACCCACTGCACTCTCATTGGTATTACATGTCTCTCTGATAGGAAGTTCCATAAAAAGGAAAGGATGAAATAAATGGATATCACAAAGAGTTTGGAAGAATTTGGATCACAAAAAATCTTAAATTAATACTTAAAGTCATTGACTCATTAGGTACTATTTCAAAAGAATTTGAAAACTGTATAGAAAAACTAGAGATCCATGTAAATATCAAAGAAGTTTATAAATCTGCCTTGTTGAGAGCAGCTAGAATTCTCCGATAGGTACTTTATATGTGAAATGTGTTGAAATCTGTTGACCATGGGCTATTTTTATAGCTCTTCCAACAGCAAGATATCGGCAATTCCAACATTCAGAGGAATAGGATAAATTTCATCATCATCATATTATGAATGACAATAAAAATAATAACGATTAAAGAATTTGATAAGGGAAAAGTTTTACTAAGGGAAAGATATAATAGCATCAGGTATAATCCAGAAAAGTTACCTTCTAAGATTTCAACAAAAGAGATTAATAAGATCATATCTGTTATTGCAACAAAAACCATAACAGAAAACGGAAACAAGTACATCAATAAGAGCACCAGCTATCCATATGGTGAATATGGTTGAGTATAAACAAATATGCATCGACGAAAAGAGAGAACTACATTGGAAAACGAGAATTTCAGAGAAACAAAAGAAGTTATGAAGGGCTTTAGAAAAAATTAGCAAGGTAGTAAGAAAATGTAGGTAAGATATGAAAAACACAAATTTTGGGACAGATGTAAAACTTGCAAGTCCTCATCCCATTGTTAAAAAAATTATCAAGCTGGTAAAAAAGAAAGTAAAACAGAAATTGACTGTTGTGGGTGCAAAACTTAAACAAACAAAACTAGTTATTCTAATCAAATCAGAAAACGTTGTTTGATAAAGTAGAAGGAAAAGAAAAACAAATTATAGTGCCAGACGTGGAAAAAGGTAGCATATTTTAGAGTGCTATATTGTACAGACCAATACGACACAATGAAGCTGCAGAATTCTTAGGAATGTTGGTAGAAGATGTAATTGATATAGCGGTACAAGAAAATATACAGATTGAGCGAGCGAAATGAAAAAACAGGTCAACAGAATTCCAAATTTGAAAAGCTCAACCAAAGATGGAGTGAAGGTTTTTTAGGTTATAAATCCACGCTCGATGATTGGCGGAATAGGAGATCAACTGGATAAATGTCTCCAGGAGAATTGTGTACCCATGTTGATGGTAACTGAGAAGGCATTGATTTTTTTAAGGAAATAGAAAAGGAAAATATACTGTCAAGTTTTAGATCGATTGCTTGTTTGCCTTTGATGTGGAGACTATTAACTTTGGTTTTAGCTACAGAACTCTAAAGACATTTGGAAAAATTGTAAAAGGAGATTGAAGTCTGTTAGGGTAGCATGAAATGATTATCACAGGGAAATTACTTAGCAACAAGGATAAACATGCCAAATATAAACTGACCAGAGCAATGCGAAAAGTTGCCTTTTCACTAAGATTTTTATTAAAGAAACCGGAGCATGTAATCAAGTATTTTGAAGTGATTACAACCCACCGTATTTACCACTTTGGCACTTTGATACTGAAGAATTACAAAACTTTTCATTTGTGTTACCTCTGCTTAGTTAATAAATTGATATAACGTTTCAAACATAGTATTCCTATAATAACATTTGGCAAATTTCATTGAAAAGATGAGCTTACAAATAGCCGAAACTCACTGCACTGCTGTCAAAGCGGAGAATATGATGCCTCACAGCTGGATGGAAAAGCCAATGGATATGTTTGGGGTGTCAATAAATATGAGGCACCTTAGTAGTAGGAAAAGAAGCAGTGGGATACAGAGTTGACTTCTGATGATCAAAGTATAAAATGTTAGGATTAGAAGTAGATCCCACGATGCCCTATTCCCCCATTTAGCGTTATTGACTATGATTCACTGACGCTGATCTTGAAAGAAACGAAATATTTTGCCATTGTCAAAAAGAAAGGGTGGAGAGCAACCATTTGTTACTTATGAGGGACCTAAGGCTCTTTGCAAAGAATGAAGAAGAAATAAACAACTTAGTAAATGAAATAGAGATATTTTGGGATGATATAAATATGGAATTTGGATTGTTGAAGTGTTCTGTTCTCATTAGGAAGAGAGAATAACTTGCTTGACAAGAAGGGGATTGCTGTGTCTGATGGAAATAAAATGAAATAAAACGCTCGGAGATAAAGTACCAAGTAAGCCAAGAGTATGTTTGAAGACGTAGAGCGGTATTATGAAAATAAATGGTGAAAATATCATATCAGCTATGCTTCAGAACAATATCAGCCATAAGATATAGAGCAGGAATCAAAGGGTAGACAAAGGCAAAGTTATAAGCATTTAACTATAGAACAAGAAAATTCCTGACGACGAATGGAGCATATTACCAAAAACCGATGTAGATAAAATATATTTGAAAGGAGTTGAAGAGGGACGAGGTTTATTTGGACCAGAGGATTGCCCCACACTAGAAATTTTTACAGAATTCTAGGCAGGAGTTACGAACATCCGTAAGTAGAAATGGTGCATTTGGCCCCAACGTACATAAACAAAGCAAAGATGGAACACAAAAGGAAGATGAAATATGCATGTACGAAATAGGCACTACACAGGCAGTTTATAAAAAGGCCCTGTGAAATAAGAGGAAGTACACTGTAAATTGTAGGATTGGGTAAAGAAAGACTGCTTGGAAAAAGAGACAGAGAATGCATTTATTTGCAGCTCAAGATCAAGAATTATACACAAACAAATTGAGGATAAAAAATTGCATGAAGGAGATGTATCTTCATTATGACGAATGCGTGGCATAGAAGATGAAACAGTAGCACGCATTGTCTTTAGCCTGGTTTGTACTTTATAATTTTTCACGTAA
Organism: Morbakka virulenta; assembly: GCA_003991215.1. Taxonomy (NCBI): domain Eukaryota; kingdom Metazoa; phylum Cnidaria; class Cubozoa; order Carybdeida; family Carukiidae; genus Morbakka; species Morbakka virulenta. Next base: position 788,329 of record RDPX01000043.1, on the reverse strand, counting down.
TTTTCTGTTTAAGCAAAAAATTATGGCCTTGGCGCCAGAATGTCTGCATCGTAATCCTACTTAATCCCCTATAATTTTGCTTACACCTTCAAGCAAAAAATATTATTGTTTTTTTTAAAACAATTAAAAAAAATTAAAAGTAATTCACCAGGCACTATACGAGAAATTTTGTGTTGGAAAGGATGAAAAGTGGTATGTGCATCAGCCAGAGAAAATACTTGAGCCAGAGGTTTGCAAGATGGTATTCGATTTCTCTAAACAATCTGATTACCTGTTTTTGAATAATAGAATATTAGTGTAATTGAAATGAAAGATAAAAGTTGGAAGTTAACAGATACTTCTTTTTCACTTGATACTCCTATAGAAAAGAAAGAAGAAAAGGTATGTCAAAATCATTACGACTTAAAGTATGACATTACAAGAACATGGAATAAAAAGAAGGTGTAGATTGTACCGACAGCAATTGGAACATTAGACATAGTGACAAAGAATTTTCATAAATGTTTGGGTGAGTTAGAATTGGATGTTATGGTTAATATGTTACAGAGGTCATGTTTGCTTGTATCAGCAGGAATGATACGGAAAAGACTGGATACAAAATAAAAATCAAGGTAAAAGTAAGGTGATACCTAAGGCCACTGGAAGAGTGCGGCTATTGTGGAAAATAAACCAGGAAAACAATTCTGAAACAAGGCGTAATAAGAGCAATATTTTTAAAACTTCATCTATTTTAATTAAAACACTTCATTAAAATTTCTCCCTGTATTCTCTTACATACAGGACAACCAATTAAATAAGCATATATTTTACAAAGAGAAGTAGTTCTGGTGAAGACAAATCCTTGAATCCTCGGTTATATATGTTATATGAAGCCTAATAACTGTAATTTCTGATAGACCTACTTAACAATCAAGATTTAAACATATTGAAATGTTTTAGAAAAAAACCCTATATATTTTGAATAGAAAGGAAGCGAAAAGAGACTAATAAAAATGAGTTCGACATCTTAATTTTATCTCTCACATATCACTACTACCTCTACTACTACTACTACTACTACTACTACTACTACTACTACTACTACTAATAATAATAATAATAACGATTTAAAGGCTGCTACTGCCTGGCTGGAACAGAGAGTAAACAGATTTATGCGTGAATAGGCCCGGATTATTTGTGCAAAATAGAGCCTCTAGCAGTCGAGTCAAGCTTCTGATCTCGCAACGGGCTTGTTTGGGGGAAGTAGAGAAGAGAGGTAAGTGTTTCTCGCATTTAAAAAATAATGTTATTGGTAAGAAAAGATTGGAAACTGGTCATCCTGTGAGGGAAACTGTAAATGAAAACCAGGACACCTGAAGTGAAAATATGTTAAATCAATACATCAATACAAGGAGTGCTGCAATAATGTCTTTCGTTACGAGATTTATTTAACAGCTAAATCTTAAGAGAGTTGGTAGATTTACTAGACGATGTGATAGGTGAACGTAAAATCAGCAGTATATAATATGGAGATGATATTGTGCTGGTGGCTGATACAGAGGAAGATATAAAAGAATGGCTGGAGGAATAAGTTGATTAAAGCAAAAATAAATGACTATTTATGAGCTGGAAACAGCAGATTATATGGTAAACAATAGGGACAGCCTAAGCTGCGAGTTACAAAATAGTGATGTCNGTGACTGCAACTGCATCGTCTGCAAATTGGAACCAGTTGCGCGGAAGGAATCCTTTGATGGCACGGTAACCAAAGTTGGTATATTTATCGTCCCTGATACACTGTAAAAAGGTATTGACGATTAAATTGAAGATTAAAGGCGAGAATGAATCCCCTTGCAATACACCTTTTTCAACCGGAATGTATTTGGTGGAAAAATCGTTCGTAATAATTGATAAACGAAATTTACTATACAATGTTTGTACAATATTATTAATTTCTTCAGGTATTTGATGATACCGTAAAACAGTTTGAATCAACGAATGGTGGACTTCACCGAACGCATTTTTGAGATCGATTAGTGTTATTGTCAAGCTTTTCTGTAACTTTCTGGAGTGATTGATTATATGACTCATTTCTGCAATGTGCTCGAATGACCCACTCATACCAGGAGTAAAGCCCTTTTGGTAATGACTTTCGATGTATCTATTATTGATTAAGAAGGTAAACACTCTGTTACGAAGGAAAGAAGTAAATATTTTCAAAGTTGCAGGTTCCAAGGTTATTGGTCGAAAGTTTTCGGGCAAGCTGGGGTCACCTTTTTTGTGGATCAGGATGGTGGCTGCTTTTGACCATTGTGTTGGTAGAGTGTTTGTTTGAATTACTTCCGAACATATTCCCATGATAAATAATAATAATAATAATAATAATAATAATAATAATAATAATAACGATTTAAAGGCTGCTACTGCCTGGCTGGAACAGAGAGTAAACAGATTTATGCGTGAATAGGCCCGGATTATTTGTGCAAAATAGAGCCTCTAGCAGTCGAGTCAAGCTTCTGATCTCTCGCAACGGGCTTGTTTGGGGGAAGTAGAGAAGAGAGGTAAGTGTTTCTCGCATTTAAAAAATAATGTTATTGGTAAGAAAAGATTGGAAACTGGTCATCCTGTGAGGGAAACTGTAAATGAAAACCAGGACACCTGAAGTGAAAATATGTTAAATCAATACATCAATACAAGGAGTGCTGCAATAATGTCTTTCGTTACGAGATTTATTTAACAGCTAAATCTTAAGAGAGTTGGTGGATTTACTAGACGATGTGATAGGTGAACGTAAAATCAGCAGTATATAATATGGAGATGATATTGTGCTGGTGGCTGATACAGAGGAAGATATAAAAGAATGGCTGGAGGAATAAGTTGATTAAAGCAAAAATAAATGACTATTTATGAGCTGGAAACAGCAGATTATATGGTAAACAATAGGGACAGCCTAAGCTGCGAGTTACAAAATAGTGATGTCAAAATTAAGTAGATTCTCAAAACCAACTGTCCGAATAATGTGCTCACAGAGATTTTGATAGATTCTGTTTAGACACATTAGCTTTATATGATACCTTATATTAACAAATCAATATGAAATGTCATCAGGAACAGTGTTCTACCACATTAAAAGGTATAAGCTATCATATAATCAGATAAACGAGTAAAAAAACTCTAACTTTACAGTACTCAGAGTTTGTTCATCTGTACACAAACGATCATTTGTATACAGCTGAAGATTGTGAAAGACATGAAACTCTGAGTACTGTTAAGTTAGAGATTTTCTTACTCCTACATCTGATTATATGATACATTATATACACATTATTTTAATATTAGACTGTAAGATTTAAGAATGAAGTAACAATCGGCATTGACAAGTATCGCTGAATATAATGACGCAGCAGAACCAAACCTGCAAAGGCGTTCAGCTGGTAACACCGTCAGAGGCAAAAGAAAAGGCAACAGCTTTTTCAAGAATAGTTCCCTCGGGACATAAAATGTAAGAAGCATGAGCAAAGGAAAACTTGGCGTCGTTCTGTCAGAAATGGAACGGGCGCGGTTAGATGCATGCAAGATGAAATGGAGTTGCTATTATTTGTAATAAGAGGAGGGCTAAGTGTGCATTAGGATACACCCCGGTAAACGACAGGATTATTAGTGTACGGTTCAAAGGTCATCCTAAAAATGTTTCATACAAGAATATACACCGACAACAGATGGAGAAGAAGAGACTATTGATAAATTCTACAATGCATTGAAGCAGACAATCGATTCGACACCAAGAGGTGATATGTTACTTGTAATGGGAGTAATGGAATACTTGTAAACGTTAAAATAGGAGAAGGAACGGTGTATGGGATCGCCGGACAACATGGATTTGGAAAAAGAAATTCAGCAGGGGATACACCCATAGTATTCTGTGCTGAAAATAATTGTTCATAGCAAATAAGTTCTTTGAACAACCGAAGCACAGAATATGCACATGGAAGTCACCAAATAAATAGTTTCGGAATCAGATTGATTACATGTGTAGCAAACATTGGTTCAGCTCTATCCCTTTAGCTTAAACACTTCCTGGCACAGACTCGGACACAGATCACCAGAATAAAGGCTACTCAAAAGTCAAAGCTTCCAAGACGATATAACATTAATATAATTCCACCGGAGTTCAGTTTAAGTGCACAAAATATGATTGAAGGACTACCAGACATGAATAGGCAACCTAAAGAATTGTGGTCAGAAATGAAAGAAATTGTGATGCAGGAGACAGGAAAGAATCTAGCGAAGCCTGTCAAGAAACCAAAGACAAGTTGGCTTTGCAAAGTGCTAAGGTGATAGAGACCGATTCAAGATATTGAATGCCCGATTTTAAAGAGAAGCTTGGAGGGACAAAGAAGCCTACTTAAACCTGAAGTGTCAACACGTAGACAATTGCAATGCGAAAGGTAGAACGAGAGACATGTTTGGCAAGATAGGGGAGATTACAAAGAAATTTTCACTCCGACTGACATTTGTTAGAAATGAAAGGAGAGAGTTGCTCACTTCAGAACAAGACATCAAATAGAGATGGAGAAACTACACAAAAAAACTATACATTAGAGACATAGCCATGACAACTAGGTTTTTTCCAAAAGAAATGACACCAGAACCTAAGGTTTTGGAAAGTGAATTTAGATCGGCATTAAAGCAGCTGCCGTATTGGAAGGCTTCTGGAATAAAAGAAATACATATCACCTTGGCTAAAGTAGGTGGAGAGCAAGGGATCGAAATAACGACTTTACTCTGTAATCAAATTTAGGAAAACGTGAATTGGCCAAGAGAATGAAAGAAGTCAGTGTATATTTTAATACCAAAGAAGGGTGATAGCAGAGAATGCCTTAGCAGCCGAACTGTTGCTTTGATGCCACACTGCAGTAATGTATCATTAAAAAAAATGCAAGGTCGACTAGAGAAAATTATGGAGAGAGAGAGAGAGAGAGAGAGAGAGATGCCAGAAAAACAAGCAGGTTGTAGAAAGGGAAGCGGTGTGAGGGATCAGATAGCGAATCTAAGTTGGTTGATGGAAACATGAAGAGAATTTCAGCAAGACGTTTATATGTGTGTTATTTATTACAGCAAAGCCTTCGACTGTGTGAATCACGAGTTACTCTGGGAAGCCCTGAGAGAGATAGGGGTTCCAGAACATATGAAAATTCTCCTGCACAACCTCTACAGTAACCAAGAAGCTATGGTTTGAACCGATTTTGAAGATACAGACTGGTTTTACATAGTTAACGGTGTTGAGCAAGGATGCATCCTATCTCCCTGCCTTTTAAATTTGTACAATGCATATATCATGAGGAAATCAAACCTTGAGGAAAAATATGCTGGTATTCCAGTTAACGGACTAAAGATTAATAACCATAGGTATTCCGATGATACGACGTTGCTGGCAGTATCAGAGGCTGACCTAAAGAATTTCTGAAAGAGGTGAAAGATGAGGGTACAAAAGTAGGACTAAAGTTAAACATGAAAAAATGGAAAAGTGATGTCAACTGCCAATACTGACAAATTTCAGTTTGAAAAGAGGAAGTAGTCATCGAATCGTTCGTCTCCTTAGGTGCCAGAAGTGATAGTGACGGAAATTGTGCATCTGAAATTAAGAGAAGGATAATGCTACGTAAGATGGCGATGACCAATCCCAGTGGATTAATACAAGACAAGAACATAAAAAAAGATACAACGGCCCGAATAGTTAATTCCACAGTCTTTGCAATAGTAATGTATGAAAGCGAAAGCTGGAAAATTTGTAGATCTAAGAGAAAAAGAACCGACTTATTTGAACAATAGTGCTGGAGGAGGCTGCTCCGGATATCGTGAACAAAAAAGAAGACAAACGCAGAAGTTTTCATCATCATCATCATCATCAGACTTGAGGTATCATCTAGAAGATATGATTGTAAAGCAACAGTTAGGGTATTTTAGACATGCAAAATAATCAGATAATAAATAATAATAATAATAAAAATAATATAATCAGATAATAAATAGATCAGGGAAAATAGAAAGCAAGGAAATGGTAGGAAAGACTAGATGAGGCAGAAGGAGAGGGAGACAAAAAACAAGGTGTTTGGATGAAGTTAAAGAGGGATCAAATAAAACAATGTACGAGTTAACAAGGCTTGTTAAAGATTATCCACAACGAAGAAAGTTGATCCATGAGGTCACTAGAAGTCGAAAAGGACTTGACGGCACATAATAACAACAACAACTATAATCAGCAGTAATACAATGCCAAAAAGCAACTGAAGGTTGTAACTAAAAACCTAACAAATAAAGAATGGACAAACTAAAGGAAGATAAAAATGATAAGAGCCAAAGGGCTGAAAAAAGTTAAAAACACGAGAGATTGTGAAGATTATCAAAGGAGCATGGAACCTTGTTTATAATGACAAGACCACGACGGCACGGTACTTAAGAAATAATGCAGCAATGTTATCAAAGATACGATATCACCCCGCCTAAAAGACGTATGAGGTGGTGATGCTTGGACACAGGACCAGCTGCAGGAAACTTTTATCAAATTGAGAACAAATAAAGAAGAGAAGTAGAGGCCGACGGGGATAATAGAGCATGATTGCGTATCAACGGCAGATGAGGAAGAAGAGCCAGGAGGTAAAAACAAGGTTAAAAAAGGAAAATAAAGGTACAACTGACCACAAACGAAAATAAAGTCAAACAAACCGGTAATAACATAATCTAAGAAAGGGATAAGTTGAAAGAAGACAACAAGGAAACAGCATTGGGAAATCTGAATAAAGTCATTAAAGAAAATTCGAAAAACATTAAGGATATATACACAACAGTAGATGCAGAGTATGCAATAAGAAGGACACTTGAGGTACTAAAAGAAGCTACCAGCTTACAGAACTTGAAAAAGTGATTACTGCTAGATGTAATGCAACACTGAGTCAGAAAAAATTGTATATGTTTTCTTACTACAAGATTAGATGGTTGAAGCCAAATTTTGGGAAAAATGAGAGTAGTGCAGTTCTTTGGCTATAAATGTAACGAATGTCATTTTGAAACTTTTTTTTCTGTTGTACAACAAGCCACTGACCAATCCTAATCTTCTCTCTTGTCTCCACATACTGCCTTTCTCAATCAAGCAATAATTATCTTCTTACAGTATAATTTTGCCATATAACTATTACAAGTCAGAACTATCATCAAGAATATGTACTCCTTGTAGTCAGGCTAGCATGTTTAAATTCCCAGACTGAGAGCTTAGGCATTGTATTTAACTGTTGATAGAAATAAAAAGGAGAGTTACAAAAGTATAACATAAAACAAGCAGCAATAATACCAGAATGACAGAACATATGAGCATTAATTTATACTAATTGACAAGGATGATATCGAGAAGAGCTCTCAAGGAAAAGTCTTTCATCAATTCTATTTCTGGTGTGTTTAATTTCATTAACTTTGATCCTAAAGAAAGCAGTCTCTATGAATAGAGAGGACAGCAGTTTGAGATCGACCACTTATTATTTATGGATAACGTTTTAAGCTTTGGGAAACAACTGAATCCCAAATGACTTCTTGTTAAACACACCAGGAAGTTATTTACTTTGTAAAGTGGTTGAAAAATTACCCACTGAGTCCTTCAATTTCGTTATAAGTGGAGCACTTCTTTCTCGTTAGTCGAGAGTCTTTTCCATGAAAACTGAATTCAGAGAGATTTGTAATTGTCTTTGCTATCGAGTAGAGTGGAGGCGTATGCTAAATAAATAAATAAATAAATAAATGAATAAATATATATATATATATATATGTTATATATCTACTGATACAATATATAAATTACATTAGGTTAATTGGAAAATCTAGGGTTATCTGTTACCAAGTTGCCTAAATCTTAGAGCATTGTAAAAACCTCACCAACCAATTTGAAATGCATGGAAAGAAGGCTTTGTAAATTTACAGAAACCCTTAAACCTTAATTTGACTTCGACAACAAAACTTTCTCCAGGTAACTAACAATCAGGTTATGTATAAATATCAGCTTATGAATATGTATATAAATATTTTTATATAAAATCAACTTACATCCCATCAACAGATAAACAAACAAAATTGCAGAGTGCTCAGTATTTACTAAAATAGAGCCAATCTAAGTTCAAATTATATTTCAATATTTGCGTGAGCAAGAAACTCAGAGTTATGAACTTTTATTAGAAATATTGGAATATAATTTGAACCTATATATCAACGTATGTATAAATAGTCACAAATAGTAATTTCTTTCTTACTCCTTAAATCTATGTTTTCTACAAATAAAGAATTCAATTAATTTTATTTGCAACTGACTAAGTCTAATGTGAAAATCTTGTAATCAACAATAATAGATAATATCAAATGAAAAAGTGGCTTGTTTGCTCCTAATGGTTAATCCCATAGCAAAATGTCTGATGAATGATTTGGCTCTGCAGGGATTGAATCACATAATTTTGATAGGGGACAATAGAACCCTGTTACGTGTTAAAGAGGAGGCATCGTATTAAGAATGGCAACAACAAAGGAATCAAAATTATATCATGGAAACAAACTGCAGATTGTGGAAATTAGCTGATGATAAAAGACCCACTCCGGAATTATTTTGGTGTTCATTAAACTAAGTATACTGCGCAAAATACACAATCATCACTAACATATTTTGTTCTACTATTAAAAAAGCTAATGTTTGTAATATGTATAGAAAAGCAGTTTGTTTGGAATATATTAATAGACTTTGCCAGGTGGTAGGTTTAGTAAAAGCGTCTTCTTCTGCTTTACAATTTATACCACCGCGAAAATTTATTTGCAGTTGATTTTTTGAACTAATAAGTGGCAAAATAGTATATTTTTCCCGTTTTAGTCAGCTTTAAGAGGACTAAGATAGAGTGTAGTTCCGGAAGTGTAACAGAGTGTATGATATTATAAGAAAAATGGTTGTATTAGTTGATATCATGAGCTCCTAAAAAACTTTGTATAGACACAAACTGCCTCTAGTGTTCTTATTGATTTCATACGGATTTATACCTCCAATATCAAGCCAATTTAAGAAAAATGGAGGTGCAATGTACAAAATGAAGAAAGATATTACTTAGTTTCATTTGACATGCCATATTATATACAAAAATGCCAGTCAATTAGAAACAAAGTTAAAAAGTTAAAGCACTATAAACAAGGTATTGCAACTTCAAAAACGGATAAAAGCCGTTTTTGAAGTTAAATAAAAATTGTATAGTGGCATCCCAAAAGCAAAATCATGACTACGTAATACCCTTAAAGCACCCCAAAGAAGACAAGAAAGAACTGTGTGGTTTCTGAAAAAGATATTGCTTAAAAATAGTTCCTATCGTTCTTGCTGGCGTCATATTTGAAAGTAAAAGATACTCTAAGCAACAGCTACTACCTTTGTGTGATACCAGGAAGCTACAATTTTATGCTATTACTGCGTTGGTAGTTTAACGCAAAGGGAATAACCACTGTTAGTTTGTAAAAAGTCTTTTNCAGAAATATAATTTTCTAGGTTTAGCTTTTCACTGAAAGTAAAAGGTTTTCACGTTCATAGATACTATAACAACAAATTTGAGTTATGATATTTTACAAAAAACAGGCACATCTCGCTGAAAAGGCAAAATATGTGAAATATAAAGCAAGACAAAATTTTGGACAATAATTTTTAAGGCAAAAGAAACCAGTTTCTGATAAAAAAAATCCCCAACAAAAGCTGATTGGAGTTCTCCACATTGAAATCCCATAAAAATTGTATAGTGGCATCCCAAAAGCAAAATCATGACTACGTAATACCCTTAAAGCACCCCAAAGAAGACAAGAAAGAACTGTGTGGTTTCTGAAAAAGATATTGCTTAAAAATAGTTCCTATCGTTCTTGCTGGCGTCATATTTGAAAGTAAAAGATACTCTAAGCAACAGCTACTACCTTTGTGTGATACCAGGAAGCTACAATTTTATGCTATTACTGCGTTGGTAGTTTAACGCAAAGGGAATAACCACTGTTAGTTTGTAAAAAGTCTTTTACACAGTCATATTAATATTAAAAGTGTAGAAAAACTGTCTATATAAAAAAGGAAAATAAAATCTTTGACAAGAGTTCAAGAAAACTGGACGACGTATATACCTCTGTTCGAGCAACATGTTATTCCCTTCCAATCCTCAATCCTTGATAAAGTGCCTAACATCTGAATATAACAACTGGATGTATTCCACAGTTATCTTGCTATATACGACCAAAATGTCTTGCCAAACCTAACGTTTCCTTTAAAGATTCACAACAATTAACATAATACTCGCAATAGTACCAGCTTTCATCCTAGTAATCTCAACCATTTATTACAATATGATTTTTTCCATCCGCAAGAACGCATGAACCGACATCTTAAAATCGGTTATCTATACGGCTTTTCGGTCAATAATTAGCTCTTTGTAAAATACATTTTTACATGGATTGGACATGATACCAAAAAATTTTAGATGCCCTACCACTTAAACAATTAAAGTGTTACCAACTGTTATAACTCATCGAGAGCAAATACTCTGAATATATGAGATAAAGGAAGAATAGAGACAAATAAGCCTTGTTACGATAATTTAAGAGATTTTACCTGGAAAGATAGGTCCTGACTAATAGTGTCTAATAATGACAGATTCTGTGTTGGATACGATCTAAAAAACAAAAGAAAGTAACTGAACAAACTGCACAGACGTGACAATAGTACTTGATACTTTGCTGAAAAGTAGACATATAGAGACACAGTATATCCTATTAAATGAAATAATCCTCAAAACAGAGAAATGAACCAGCCTTCATTGTAACCGATGTGACAAGACTCCATGCATGTTCTCCATGGGGAATCACAAATGAAAACTACTTAAAGGTGGCAAAAGATCGAATCGCAGGTAAGATGAAACTATCCATCGAGGCAGGTGGTAAGAAAGGATATCTGAAGTAGTTACTTGAGAGAAGTTTAGTTTTCAAAGTGTTAAACATTAAAAAACACTTCTTATCCCACTTAAAAACAAATCGAAGATCATATTCAAGATCAGTAGCTACCTCATCCTTATCAATTTGTCAGATTTACTTAAGCAAAATTACAGAATAGAGTCATTGGCGAAGATTGATAGCTGATAGAGGTTATGGTTAGGCAAGTCGCTACTCTAAAGAAAAAGAGCCATTAGTAAATTAGGAACTGGTTCCTGTTTCTAGATCCCTTTTTTATCTATATTCAAATGTTTTATAGGTAGCTAATTGTACAACGTGGAGAAAGATGAAAAATAGTCATTTTCTAAACAAGGTGTGAAAGCGGATCTCTAGAATTACACTTGACTAACACAAAGTGAATATGGAAGTAATTGTCTAGTTTTGCAATTATATATCCGTGTATTTGATTTTAAAGAGTTTCATAATACGTACAAGAATACGTTGATACTAGAGACCTAACTGAATGAATTTTTGTTTTACTTTATATATCTCTTTTTTTAAGTCAATTAAGGTGAAGATCGGACCTAACGTTTTGTCAGCCCAGTATCTCATTACGGTTGTGGTTTCAGAGGTATGTTTTGATTTTGATAATGATTTTACTGATAATAGTTCTTCAAATTTTTTTGCTTGACGCATTCTATCCTGAACATATGTATTTGCTAACTATGAATCGTTAAACTAAGTTGCTAACTTCTCATCTATAGCCTCTTCTTGCTGATATGTACTTTGGTTATTAATTATTTCTATGCTTGACTGCTTACTGAGGGGTTTGACTAAGGATAAGATGTTTGGTTGAACTTTATTGATCTTGTGGCCCTTGCATTCTTTCCCATCAATAAATCTAATTATTTTGTCATTGATTGGAATGTTACTGTCTACGTGTCTAACTTCACCTGCGACAAAATTTCTGTTTTCAGTGTTACCATGTGCGCTGTTGCCTTTTGTGAGCTTGTTTTGAGAACTTTGATATATTCACCACAAAAGTTGTAAGCAGCTAATATTTTAAATAAGATAGTGATTCATGGACATACCCACAATGACAAGGCGTTACAGCCAAAATAGGTAAGAATTAGTAAAACAATTTAAAAACCAAGAAGTATACGTCATCAAACCTCACAAATGAATTTATTTGCTGCTACCATTACGTTTTTCTTCTCCTTTTACTCATCCTCCGATTAATATTAATATTATTATTATTAATAATATTACTATTACTATTACTATTACTATTACTATTACTATTACTATTACTATTACTATTACTATTACTATTACTATTACTATTACTATTACTATTACTATTACTATTACTATTACTATTACTATTACTATTACTATTACTATTACTATTACTATTACTATTACTATTACTATTACTATTACTATTACTATTACTATCACTATTGCTATTACTATTACTATTACTATTACTATTACTATTACAATTACTATTACTATTACTATTACTGTTATTATTATCATCATCATACTTGCAGCTAACATATGTTATACCCCTTGTAGAAAGGAAGCTGATTATTAGCAACAGCTAACGCTTTCTCAAAATCTCCCTCAGATTTTATTATTCTAATAATTGGCTTATTATTCTAGCTGTCCCATACATAGAAGATTTTTGAACAAGTTGTCTCTATTTCGATTCTAATTTTAAAAATAAATTCTGAAAACACTTTTTAAACACTACGCAGACCTTCAACAACTATTGGTACCATAATAACTTTGCTTAGATTCCAGAGGCGCTTAATTTCTAGTTTGAGGTCATAAAATTTCTCAATTGCAAATGTTTTTGTTGCATTTATCCTTTTATTCCCTGGTACCCCTATGTCAGTAATTATTGCATATTATCCATGATGACTATGTTCGCTTTCTTTACCCTATTCTTACTTAATCATATCCCTTAGATTCTTATAATCAACATTTTCAACTCCAGCGTCAGGTTTTTTCTAGTAGAAATTTCTCACATAGCTTCCAGTGGACCATCCATTAACTTTGTTATATATCCTTTTATATTTTTTTGCGCTAGCGTGGTACACTCACAAATGACATGGTTTCTTGTTTCCCCTTTCTGACTGCATGGTATACAGTTCGGCGAATCTGCAGTTTTATCAATGTTATGCTTCACATTATTAGTTCTAATAGCTTGCTATTGCACCGCACATATCAATGCCCCAGTCGGGATTTTTAAATCACACTTACTGAGCCATTTCCAACATGACCCTTTGTAAATGGTGTCTGCTAAATCTCTGATAAACTGAACATACATTTGTGTGTCTCTCCGGTTTTTCTGCCTTTTCCCTTCAAAGATCTCTTAAACTCTGACTTTTTGAGAAAGTGTATCAGTTGAATTCTTTAAGTACCATCTTAAATTGCTCTCCCTACTCCTGATTGTAACTTCACAACTCATTAATCCTCTCCCACACTCTGTACGATTAATATAATACCCATCTACATCAACGTTTGCGTAATGCCCTTTATGTATGCTAAACAATTTCCGACTTTTTCTATCAAAATCCTTTACTTCATCTATGTTCCAGTTGATGATTTCAGCTCCATACCTCAACACTGTCATAGCTTTGATCTTCTTTCTGCAATTCAGTTTATATTCAAGAATCAATCAAGTATGCCATTTATACTCCTTTGTAAATTGCTCTTTTCTCTGTCTCTGTCTCTGTCTCTCTCTGTCTCTGTCTCTCTCTGTCTCTGTCTCTCTGTGTCTCTGTCTCTCTCTCTGTCTCTCTGTCTCTCTATGCTTTTCTCTCTGTCTCTCTCTGCCTCTCTCTGTGTCTCTTTCTCTTTCTCTCTCTGTCTCTCTGTCTCTCTGTCTCTCTGTCTCNTCTCTCTCTCTCTCTCTCTCTCTCTCTCTGTCTCTCTCTCTCTCTCTCTCTCTCTTTCTCTCTCTCTCTCTGTCTCTCTTTCTGTCTCTCTCTCTCTGTGTCTCTCTCTCCCTGTCTCTCTCTCTGTCTCTGTCTTTCTCTGTTTGTCTGTCTCTCTCTCCCTCCCTCCCTCCCTCTCTCTCTCTCTCTCTCTCTCTCTCTTAAAACTACCACTGCCCATGTAATGATATCCCTGATCTTGCTTCTGCCATTTTGTTTAAATTTGAGAATAAATCATGTACCTCTTTTATACATAGGCCTTTTCGAATTCGTCTTTCATCTCCCTCTCTTTGATCTTATCATATTTTAGAATTCCGAGGCATTTACAGCCTTCCTCTTCAATATTTTTTCCACATTTCCATCAGATAGTTTTACATCAGTTGCCTGTGTCACTTTTGAATTTCTTTGGTTTAGCACAGGAATGAAACATTTCTTAATTCCGAATTCCTTCCCTATGTCTTAGCTGAACATGCACTGTTTTTACTAATAAATTAATATGGTTTTCAATTTTGGTAAATGATTTTAAGTCATCCATGAAGTGTAAATGAATAATTTTGTCTTCCATTTAATAACTTGTTTTCATTTTCTTTAAAATCGGAGTCGTTGGTGCTAAACATAGAAAAATAGAAGTGGTCAGAGACTATCACCTTGAGATATAACTCTTCTGATGCTGACATTACCAAGCAAGGTACCACAAGAGGTCAGCTCTAACAGATGTTGTAGACGGAGAGGGGTTTGTTTTGCTTGAGTGTGTCAATTGGCGAGCCATATTTGTCTCATCATTGTTTTGTATCGATTTCTTAGTTTACTTATGGCCCCATTGCTCATTCCACTACGAAACAATCTCAGGTCACTGGTTACTAGAAGCAAATTTGAACGGGAAATATAACATGTCAAAAGTGATCTTTGCGATTTGTTTTAAGTGCTTAGAGAACCTCTGGTGTTTTGATTAATTCAAAACCAAATATTCATACTGTTTCAGGTATTTTTTCAGAAAGGCTCCATGGTTTTATTTTTTGAATTCTCAGAAAGTTGGAACTACCTATTTCACAATGAGAAAATTTAGTGGATGAAAGAATTAGACCTTTCAGTTACATTGATATCACTTGTATTCATAAAGTCATAAAGTTCATAAAGTGATCCACGTTTTCAAGAGATTAACTGCTGTTTAACACCATGAAATTCTAAAGAATACTTGACGGTGAATGAGTAATAAATTAAACGTTTGTTAAAAGTGATAGTGCATCAATTTAGGAATTGAAATCAAATTTCCTAGGTAATGCTTGCACCTTCAGGTTCGTGGCATAAAATCAAAGTAATAACCTAACTTTAATTTTTAATTTTTAACTTTAATTAAATAAAGAAATCGGAATGTTTATCATGGTTCTACTACTATTACTACGTCTACTACTAGTACTACTACTACTGCTACTACAACAGCTACTACTCCTATTACTACTGCTGCTACTACTACTACTACTACTTCTACTAATATTACTACAACTACTGCTACTACTATTACTACTACTATTACTGCTACTACTACTACTACTACTACTAATAATAATAATAAAAATAATAAAAGATAGGTAAGGATAAAATCTGGAATTGGTTAGAAGTAATTTAAAGGCGTTGATGTGTGTTGCACAGAAACAGGCGATCAGAACAAATTATGTAAAACACCACATTCATGAGAATATTGACAATCCTCTTCGCACAATGCGTGGAAAGAGAGGAACAAGTGTGCAACATGTAGTAAGNACTACTACTACTACTACTTCTACTAATATTACTACAACTACTGCTACTACTATTACTACTACTATTACTGCTACTACTACTACTACTACTACTAATAATAATAATAAAAATAATAAAAGATAGGTAAGGATAAAATCTGGAATTGGTTAGAAGTAATTTAAAGGCGTTGATGTGTGTTGCACAGAAACAGGCGATCAGAACAAATTATGTAAAACACCACATTCATGAGAATATTGACAATCCTCTTCGCACAATGCGTGGAAAGAGAGGAACAAGTGTGCAACATGTAGTAAGTAAATGTTAGAAAATAGCTCAGAAAAAATACAAGAGAGGCCGCGATAATTTGGAAAAGAAAATTAATTGGAAACTGTGTGAGTAAAATGCATTAGAAGATAAAGAAAATTGGTATGAACAAATTCCAAACGGAGTAAAAGAAACTTGCTAAGAAAGAAAAAAGCTGTATAATTAAAGATATTGCAGTGGCTACTGATGGGAGAGTACACGGAAAGAAAAGGGAAAGAGTGGAGAAATACCACAACTTGCCGAAAGAAATTATGAGACTGTTGCGACCGAGGAAGGTGCAACTTGTTCCTGTGGTTGTAGATGCCATTGGAAGTGTGACAAAAGAAGTTGATAGCTGGATTGAAATATTGAGGGTACCAGGTCATGTTGGATAGATAGATAAGTAGATAGATAGATAAACAGATACCGTAATTATTCGATTTCCCACACCCTACTCAAATAAGCGCACCCTTTGGAACCAAAAAAGGTAATAAGCGTACCCTCTTTGGCAGATTTCCTTTTCAACAACCGCACCCTTTTTCCAAAGTAAAAAATTGAAGGTCAAGAATAAAAGCACTAAAAACATATATCTTAGCGAGTATATACTATTTTGCTTTTAACATAATGTGCGTAAATCACAATGTTCATATGTTTACAGATATCTTTGTATTTGTCAATTTTACTTTTGAATTTGATAAATGTCGACGTTGATATTTTAGACATTTAGTGCTTTGTAAGTTTACTTCGTACTGCTTGTACTGATAAAAATACTTTTGACACTTAGTGGTTTATAAATTGACTGACTTTTCCAATAAGCGCACTCCATCAAATACGTGCACCCCCTGTATAAACGCACCCTTTAGAGATAGATAAATAGACCTAAAGAGAAAGTGAGTGTGTGTGTGTGTGTGTGAGAGAGAGAGAGAGAGAGAGAGAGAGAGAGAGAGAGAGAGAGAGCAAGCGCCTTAGGTAATTTGTTATTACTAGCCTAATAGGAGTAATGACGACAATTCTTACAGCCGGAGCATAACCTGAAGGAAATATAATAAATTATGAGACGTGTTCTTTAAATTTGAGGAAACTTGTTTTTTTTAAAAGAGAGTTTCATAGCAACATCATAGCGAAAAGTGAAAAGTGCGAAAACTAGTACTATTACTACTTCTCGCCTTTTTCATCCAACTCCAGACAGGGCCATGCCTATCAGTTGGACATTGATCAGATCAGATCTTCATGTAGCATGGTTGTTGTAAGTGGAATCCCGTAGTAAAACTGTAAGGGATGTTTTTCGGCATAAAAAATTATCACAATCTCTTTATCGTTTGCAAGGTTTTCCGCTTGGGCGTTTGGCACATCCTATTTTAAGGTCAAGTGCTGTCTGTACAATTGATTCTGGTGGTTTTCTCTCAACATGTCCCTATCAGCGTAGGGTGTTTTTCAGTAGGACTTTGTCTAACATCGGGATGTTTAACGTTTTGTACAGTTCTTCATTTCTCCATGATATGAATGACTTTTAACAACGCAGCTCGAAGCTTGTGTAAGGTTTTCTTCTTCAATGTCCATGTCTCAGCACTATACACCAAGAGGAGGCGGAGAATCGTTTGGTTGATATATCTCTTAACTTTAACTGGTACAGATATGTCTTTTAGAAGTCTGAACATAAGGAAGGTGCTGGTACTTTGTTTGAAGATGCGACTATTTAATTCTTGTTCTGCATCATTATTGTTGGTGATGCTGGATCCAAGGTATTTGAATAAGTTTATCTTTTGTAACTGAACGCCATCTAGTAACACTTAGTTCTGTTGTTGTTCTGCTCATGATCGTCATCTCAGTTATTCGGAGGTTTAATTTTAGATGGTATTTTTGCACCATTTATTCCACCTGGTCATGTGTTGTTTGAAGAGATTAGAGTCAGTGTCAATTTGTGCATTTTCATCAGCATAGACCAAAATGTGATGTTTCGATTGTTCTTAATCAACTTCTCTGAAGTATGAAATTAATAGAAGGGGTAAAAGAATGCTGTCCTGTCACACTTTAGAAACAGTTTCAAACCAGTTTTCATTGCCTTGGTCTGTGTAGGCATGGCTTACACTTGCCCGGTATGTACTGTTGATTGTTATCATTAGTGATGGTAGCACTCCATACTCATCCAATGTTTTCCATATAGTCTTTCGTGGGATCCGATCAAAGGTTTTTTCTTCGTCAAAGAAAGCTATGTATAGGGTTTGGTTAAATTCCCAGTGTACATCAATCGTCCTTCTTTATGCTAACATCATGCCTTCTGTGCTTTTACTATTTCTAAAACTATGATGCCAATGTCCAAGGTGTGCTTTAACATATTCTTGAGGGAGTTTTTTCCATCATAGACTTGTAAAGTTTTGCAATATGGTTAAGTAGGGAAATTCCTCTATAACTTCCACGTCCAAGTTGGTGACGCAGGTGTCTGTAGATGGGTCATATTATACTTTTGTCCCACTCTCGAGTTACAACTAATGCTAACAAAAGAAAACATATCATACTATTATTATCATTTTTATAAATCAAATTATTTTGTGAAAGGTAACAAAAATTACGTTGAAGTAAGAGGTTTATCATGTCATGAGTCGTACACTTTTAAAAGCTTACGACTGCAAAAGCTTACGACCCATGACATGATAAAGCTCTTACATCTATGGCTTCCTTTGAGGCCATAAAGTTCAGAATTTTCAAAAATTACGTTGGTAAAGCAGTGTTTTTAGGATTTGCTTGCAAAAACTATAGTCTTTCCCTACTGTACTTCCTTGCAACAATAAAACTGGGTGTATTATTGAGGTAAATAAGTCCAACAATTTATTATCTTTACTGAGATCCAGAAGCATAAATGAAATTTAAATACGAGCATCTTATTAAAATGAAATGATCTAGTTTACTCTATAGGGACTCTTTCTTTATAAAAGTTTAAAACCCTTGTTTGATTTTCAGCAGTTGTAATAACAGACAACTAGTCAATGCAGTCGCCGTTTGTGTCAGTACCTGTTCTAATTATACTGGTTTAAATTTAATAGACATGCGACAGACCACTATAAGACAGATGTTCAAGGTTGTCTAATTTTTCAAATGGATTTAAAAAAATTTGTTCTCACAAGTTCTATATTTACCACAATACTGGTAAATATTAAAAGAGGATAGACAAAAGCCACTTACTCTATACGCTTAATTCAACCAACTTAAGCACACCATATTTTTTTAAATAAAAAGTACTAAATCATTTACTTTGATACAGGATCAATTGTAATAATGTTAAGTTCAAAAATTGAACGAAAGTGGTAAGTTTTCTATTCTAATTAACTCTCTCTCTCTATATATATACAGGAAGAAAATGACATCGAATTATACATTGCAGGTTTTCATATTTTGCCAAGTAAAGATAGACTCGTATTTTGTCTTGAATGTATAGGTATTCTTTTATCATAACTGAAAATCGTTTTTTCATAGTCAATAACTACACAGTTGTCCCATTCTACCAAGTGATTAAATTTTCTAGCACGGTGGGAGGCCCCAGAAAACATATCGTTTTATAAACCTTTAAAATGTTTTTCTCTGCAAGGATCCTTTTAGTTTTTCCAATATAAAAACTGTCACGTTAAAGGTTATTAATCGGGTAGAATACCGTTGATCTCTTCTGTTTAGGGGACGAGTCTTTGTACTTAAAATAACTACCAATTGTATTATTACTATTATTGAATACCGCTTTTACATCAACGTAACTATAAAAGCACGAGACTGCATTATTGTGAAATTGCTTAATCTTGTCGCTGGATTTGCCAAGATAGGGTAAGCAGAAAGTTGTATTTTGTTTGGTCCGGATGATAGATCTTGATCGTTTCTTCATTTACGGACAAAGTTGTGTAGAAAATGGTAAAATTGTCGTGGACTTCATCGAGCTTTTCCATACAATCTGTTTTTTATTCTATGGATTGTGTGTATGTGTGTGTGTGTGTGTGTACAGTAATTTTGGCCAAGGACAATGATGGTCGATAACAATTTATCCGTCCTTCTCTCACACAAAGAAACAGGCTGTTTGATTTATGAAATATGTGAACATTTGCCACCCAAATATCAGTTTTACTCTCGAAACAAAAATGAAATGATTTATGCCCTTCCTTGATATCTGACATCTTAATAGAACGTAATACACTCCATACAAAAATTATGTTACACCAGTTTTTGAAAAAAAACATTTTACTAGTGTATACACCAGGTGCGACTCTTTCACGCTAGGAAAATATAAAGTTTATCTCATTCACAATCGTTTTGACCGATAATAGACAATTTCCTTATTAAGCATATATTTTTTTTATTTGATACTGATATTACATTTATACGTAAATAACCACTTCAAGCTGAATACCCACGAGGTATTATAAACTATGATATTAAGCAATTCGTCCGTAAAAAAACAAACAATCAAGATCAATCAGAGAATCACATTTTTTACAACCGACCTTTTTTTTCTGTTGTGGATTTAATGGTTAATTGTTAACAATATATTAAGCAGTAACCAAGCAAATATAACTGGAGAACACTTGTTGTTGTTTATATTGTCTGCAAGACCTCATTTTAGATATGGCCAGGTGATACCCTGAAAGCTTGACAATACCACTCAGTAAAAACATGTGATAAACTTGTGATTTTAATTAAACATCTTTTTAGTTTATCTTTTGATCCTAATTTCTTCTCCCAAAACACAAACGAATAATTTTTGTGATCCAGCATTTCATAGGCTAAGTAAGTTTTCAACATAAACAATGGGCAACTACTAGTTTGTGACAGGATATCAAATTTAGAGAGAAGTGCCAAGAGGACGTGCTTAGTACTTGGATAAAGTATAAGTAAAGCCTCGAGCAAAGGTGAGTCATGAGAATCCATAAAAGCTGTTTACGCTTACAGGCGCCCTTCATCGCGCAGCCGTTTGCATTCCTCAAAAAATGGTTTGTTATTATATTCTCTACTCATCACCTAAATATTATAAGAAACCTAGATATTTATCAGATAACAATAAATTTCGTACGTGAAAACTTTAATGAGTACAAGCCTCAAATTTCAACAAACCATTAAAGCCATTAAAAGGAATACATGACGGTAATGAAGCTATTGTCGGATATCCCACTGACATTTCTAGAATTAATTTGACAACTTGCAGTATAAAAGCCCATTTTATATACGACGAATTGTTAATTCTAATAAGTGAACTCAAAAATTATCATGCATTACAGGTGGTAAATGAAGAAAAATCATATTTAACACATGTTTAAATGTGCACCTGTTCATGTAAGGTTTGTATATCATGCAAATCTTGTTTGTGTATTTTTAGGGTATTCTAATCAGGCCTAATTGTTACGACTGATTACTTTTAATAAACAACATAAAAGCTCAAAAGCCTAGAAAAGTTACCAAAGTGTATCTCTCTTACTCTCTATCCCTCTCCCACCCTCTGCCTCTCTCTCTTTCTCAAAAGAACAACCTTTATATATCACATAATTTGAGTAGTAGGGCCAAGTTAAACCAATAGATAATAATCCAAGAAGTTTGAGGTTCTAACGCGGCCACGTTAATGTAAATACTGCTTCCGGTTTGATTCTCTGTTAGAAGTGGTATTCTATTGAGTTTTCACATGCTTTCGGAGAATTGAAGAGGGAAGAAATCAATCAAGTGAAAAATATTATAAAGTACAAAGAAAAAAAAGTCAAATACGAAAACTAACCCACTGGGCTAAAATGCTCATAAGCCTTGTTTAGGGTGAAAGACATATAAAGAAAACAAACAAACAAAAAAGAGATGCTAGTAAGCCTGAAGAAAGACAAAATAGTTTTCTAACTTGAAAACACTCTTCTTTTCTCTGGAACCATCTTTATTGAACTTAAGAATAATCTTTGACTGATATTTCTGGATACTGTACAGGAAACAATAAAAGTTCAGTTTCCAAGGAGACATTGAATTCTGGATGCTTTTTTGTAATACTGTACATGCAAAAGCCGATAAATGCAGGTCACATTGATCTTATCAATCTTGAACAATAGAATCAAATAAGTGTAGATTCTAAAGTTAATAAACGCTTTTTATAATTTTTAGACAGGAGTTACCCGCAGTATTCTTAAGGTTAGGAAGATTTAAAATATTGTACATCACCCAATTTAAAAATCACTTTTCAAAACAAAAGTTCAGAACCTTTCTATTTATTTCACGTTTATTTGAAATAGACTATTAGTTTTATTTGTGAAGAGAAAGGAGGTTATTTCTTGTCATTTCCAAAGGAGGCATTGCTGGATGTATAATCTCCATTTTAAATGGAGAGTGTATGCCTGTCTCAGGCTGGCAATTACCAGCTTCTCGCTGGAAACAAAATTTGGATCAGAAGAAAAGATATAATTCCCTGGAAATTATTTATTGGAAAATGACTGTTTGATAAGTATAACTACGTAATCGATTTTCTTGTGTGTCCTTTTTTGGGATTAGTAGCCCTTATAATTGATTATATACGCAGGGGACCAATATCATTTTCAAAAATTAATATTAGCATTTTGCAGCAATGATACAAATTTCACAGAAAAGGTTTAGTCTTTTTCCTTTTGTAATCAATCTTTTTGTAATATATGTAAGAAAAGGTTGAAAATTCATTTTAGTGGTTCTTTCTTTTCTGATTTTTCTTACTCTTAAAACATTTTTTACCTTCAATATTCTCTTAATAAATACTGAAGTATTATCAGTTAGGCAGACACTAACAATGTAAATTATGCCACCCTCGTCAACTAAAGTGAGATCTTGCCAATATATATGCAAAAGAAAAATTTACTATGCGGTCATGTTAACAATTTGTTAACACCACAAACGATGTTATGCCAGAGAAATTACTAGAGTGTTGCTCGTGGCGAGAGGAAAAACTTTTTAATTACTTCATATTTTAAAAATTTTAATGTAAAGCTCTTTCCAGTCTAACTTAAGTTTAACAAATGTATCCACAGTAAAGACTATGGACTCATTAACTGAAAAAAATATTGTTACTCTGCTTTAAAGAACTGTAGAATTTCTTTCTGGCTTGTTGATCTTCTCTAAAATGAAATAAACTTTCCTGCTGTTGTTACATTGAACAGGAAATTAGACATTTTTATTTTTCACTTTTTCAGACCTACATGTTAATTATTTTAATACTAGGGCCATTAAGGAAATTAAATGCCCGTCACCTGTTTTATACTTACTCAACATTAAAGTCATACAAAGTCGAAACAAATATAAAAGGAACTAGCTGGAATAGTTAACTAATGAAGAGGGCAGGAAATTGAAATACAATGTTATAGATTATAGAGGATTAAAGAAGGAAAAACAATCTAAAATAAACTTCAATGATTGTACAAAAGACACAATGAATAGAGTACTTTATGAAAATTGACTTTTCTACCAAAATAACTAATGTAATCAGTTTCTGGACATATTGTATGTATATAGGTACCAGAGGTGGTACTTAGCAGTTTACAAATTATAAGTTATCACTGGTTAAAGTTATGAATTTGTTCTCAACTTTATTGAGATAAAATTTAGTATTATTGTCATAAGTAAATTTATTGCCAACACTATTCAGTAGACGAATAGTACATTTATAAGTATTATTAGAATTTATGCATCTTCACATCTGGATCTGCATGCACCTCTCCATTTACTTTTAATTTTGTGTAATTTTCAAATCATGTAGAGCTTTTTTAAGCGTTTAGCAATCTATACATGGAAATTTACAAAAATTTATTCTTTAATTAGTTTTATTGAATAACTGTTTCTGTTGGCAGATAAGGACAGTCACTACCATAGTTCTTGCTAGGTGAAAAGAAGAGATAGATTATCAATAATATGAATGGCGTACTGAGATATCTTTAGCACACGTAACAAACCAATTACTTTACACAGTGTCACAATTATTTTCATTATGAAGTTTTCAACTGATTATCAACCTGTTCTGTCCTTTGAATACTTTTCTCTGACATAACTTTACATTATGGTTATTTTCTGGAGCTTTGCTGATCTTAAACAAAGAGGGCAAGCAAAAATATAGAATTTTTGTGAAGAAATTGTTAGTGAGATAGCGGTTCATTTAGTAGCTTGGTAGAAATGTCGATATTTTATGTCATGTTCGACAATTAGGATGACAGGTTACCAATGAGAATTTTGAGGAGAAAATAATATTATTAATGAAAAGATTAAGTTCCAAATAGGAACTGATTGCAAGCTTAGCTCCGACATAACAGTTGACAGAAGAAATGAACATGAGAAATTCATGTTCTCGTACAAAGTCATTAATGAGGAAAATAATTTTCAAATAGTTTTTTTTCTAAATATGTTTTATCCTTTACATTTAATTACGTATTTCAGCTATAACTAAAAATACTAAAATATAAAACCTTTCATTGACAAAAATAAAAATATATTATATCTTTCAAATTTGTTGGTTTAGTAGATCGGTCAGTAGCTCTACTGATTACAACAAATGGCTTAAACTGCCAAACCCAATAAAGTGGGAGTTTTTATTCTGTTTGTTTTTGACCCATAGTCCTATCCATCTCCAATAGACATGTACAAGGGAAAAGCTGGGAAAGTAAATTACATGAAGAAAGTGACTGGCCACCCTTCTTCTGTAAGAAGTTGTTCTGAATGTAGATAGCGATACTTTTTAATCTGTGCTATGTATTGAGTATTTGATTAAAGTTTCCTTTTATTACACTTGGTGTGCTTTGTCACAACAAGGATTAAGAGAAATGAAAAATTACTGTTACATTACATTACGACTTTTATACAGATAAAACATTCAGAATTTTTTTCTGTAGGAGCAAATTGTAAAATAAAAACTGGACAATTCTTCACAACCACATATCATTCCTAACCAAGTGAGTGGATGTCTATGGGAAACTTATTTGGCAATGAGATACAGGCACAAAAATAATCATTTATCTGCTCTTTATGGAATTCATTTGTTTTTAATTGGATAGTAATTGTAAGCGACTAACCTGAGGAGTAGTAAATACAGCCTTTGGGATTGCGCAAACAAAATACTGTAATTCTACCAATTTTCTGTGTTGTATTCATGTATTTTTTTATTTATTACCTGTCAAAGTTGCAGTTGGTGCTACTAAATTAAAAAATACAGTTTATGTAATTTTGCTTTCCCATGAAATCTAGCTTAAAATCTACATTCGGCCTGTATTCGGCCAGAAGTAAGCTTCCTGATGAATATATTTGTTTTGTTTTCTCTGCTGTTTACATCGTAGTGCAATAATAGGTGGTGCTTTTGGTATTAGATTTAATGAAACAAAGCATTTATGTATTTCCTGACGATAGTTCCTTTATTGCAACAACAAGGTTGTCAAAGATAAGAATAATCAGTGTATTTTTTGATTAAACATGAAAAAGAAGGTGAAAGTAACTGATTGCCAAGGAAACCAACTAACTGAATTTCAAACTGTCTACAAAAAAATGGTAAAGATAAAGAAAATGGTAACAATGGTAGGATGCAGAACATTGGAAATTGAAAGTGAACTTTTTTCTTTAAAAATGTAATTGCTTCAATCACATTGCTCAAAATAATGAGGTAGAAAAGAAAAATGTGTAAATGAATTTGAATATAGCAATATAAAAAACCCCTGCATATTCCAAGGACAGAACTTAGATCATTCTAGCCCATACTAAAAATTACGAGATACAGAAAAATACGTCATCACACGTGGAAGTCTCGGTAGATCTTGAAATTTCTGAACTTAATGGACTCAAAAGGAAGTCATAGATGTAAGAGCTTTATCATGAGTCGTAACCTTTTTCCGAACTATGTTTCGAGATATACTTCTCTCATCGTCAGGCTACTGAAATGTCTAAATACGGCTGTTTTAGACTTTGCTAGTGCGAACCTACGTGTAGACTGGGCTCGAGTTGTTTTGAGAAGTGGCGCCATACCTATGTTGTGCTTGTTGTGTTTCTTTCTTTAGTGCTGGAAGCCATATTTCTGGAATAGTGTAGGATATACTGTTTTTGTGATTGCTGCATTGCAGGGAATGGATTGTTTCTTTTGTTTTTCTTGTTGTTGTGTTGATTTCCTTGTCTATAAGCCTTTTATTTTCCCAGTCAAAGGTATGATCCTGTGTCCACCAGTGTTCGGCTATTTTATGATTCTTGGTGTCACCTTTCTGAACAGCTTGTGTTCTTTATCTCTTTGACCCAAGGAACTCTTTGATTCACCAATGTAGGAGGCAGGGCAGTCCTTACATTGTAGTCTGTAACCTACGTTATTCCTCTCCTCAAGTGGGACTGGGTCTTTGGTTTTGGCTCTCTTGACATCCTTAGCATTGTATCGATTGGATAATAGAACCCTTTAAAGGTGTTGTTCTTCTGTTCTGAGGTCATATGCGTTAGAAATAATGCTTCTTGCTCTTCCAAACAGAGTGGTGATGTCACTATTACGAGCTGAGACTGGATGGGGTGATGCCTTATTGAGGTACTGGTCAATGTGGGTTGGTTTCATGTAGATGGTAACGGAAATGCTACAATCTGCGTGCCTCTTTACTGGAACATCCAGGAAGGGTATTTCTCTTTCTTCTTCTTTCTCCTTGGTGAATGTGGTATTTGAGTGTAGGCTGTTGATGTGTTCAAAGAAGCCTTATAGGTGATCCCTTTGGATGATTGTAAAGACATCATCGACGTACCTTTCCCAGATAGTTGGCCCTTAGTCTGTTGTTGATAATGGTGTGGCTTCAAATGCTTGCATGGATGTTTCAGCAATAACCAAGGATGTAGGGGCTCCCAATTATACACTGTTGGTTTGCGTGTAGATGTCATTGTTGAGGAGGAAACCTGCGTTGGAGAGGAGTACTCGTAGTAGGTCCAGGATATCTGAAGGTTTCAGTGTGGTTCTTGATGGCAATGAATCGTCATGTTCAAGAAGGTCCTTTGCAATTCGTAAGGTGTTGTCAATGGGACCTAATCATGATTCTTCCAGGATCTACAGAGACATCTATGTCTCTGAAGATCTTGGAAGAGACGGATTAGAAAAGGATATCAATCAAGGAATTATACAGGAAAAACAAGACTGAAAAACCTTCAGTCTATAAGCAAGAGCCCAGTATTTTATTTATTATATTTTAATTTTGTTACTGAGCAAAGAAGTGTCTATAAAAATAACTGAACATTACTGAGCAAATAAGTGTCTATAAAAAAACTTAGAACTTCACTTAATACATGGATGGATGCCCATTAGGTCTGCATTCAACTCAGTTTCAGAATTGATCAAATTATTGTTCTATTGCACAATGAAGGACGCATACAGGACACGAATTAAAGACTAGTTTATTGTAAACTGTCTATAACGAAAAGATAAATCGTCCAAGAACAAGAACAAGGAAAATACAGACGTAGAAGCACGGTAATACTTGCTTGCCCTTAAAAAGAGAGGGACAGATCTGCTTGAGATTGAGTAGAAATGCAGCAATGAGGCATTCCCAGGGACGATCTGAAAAGAGCACTAGACACAATACGGATGTGTAAAACTTTTAAAACAACAGCTAAAATTTCAGCCACCTGAGAAAGGATCACATAAGTTGTGTAAACTTACCTTCCAACAGTTATGAATTGAAAAGTTCTGCAAGGGTGTCTATTATCGTAAACGTGACTATTTAAATACAGAAATTACTTAATGTTTTTTCTAAAAATTGTAACTGCTGAAAAAGTAGTATGTCTTTGTTTGTACCACATGTGTCTCTCAGCAACCATAATGCACTGCTTAAAACATGAACACAAACATTGTTGCTTATTGCATTACAAGTCATACAATCCTGTCTTAATTCCATACAGAATGAAAGCTGTAGAAGTTGTTATTTTGGTCATTGAATTTAGCTAATTCAGATCGATGTATTAGGCAAGTGAGCTAAAAAGTTAGCAAGCTGAGCTCTTTTTACTCTATGCAAAAACAACATTGTATAAAATAGGCCATGACATTAATAAATCACAGAAAAAGTAGGCTTATAGCTTATGTTCAAACAAAAGCACTTAAAAGCTGCTGCAGGTACCTGTTGTGAATTTTGTGTTTTGAGTATAACTAATGACTCTTTCTTTCATCTCTACTTTTATCGTCCTTTTACCTTTCCTATACACAACAGCTTGGTATAAAAAATGGTCACCTACAGACCTTTTAAAAACTTTTACTTAAAATGAAAGCTTCCTGAACTGGTAACTAAGAAAGTAATACCAATATAGCTGTTGTTAACTTACTAGAAGAATCGGAAGTTACTATTAATACAGAATTAATTATTGACCCCAGCATAAATATGTACAAAACAATATCTAAAAAATGAAAAAATCAATGCATTGTTCAGAAATAACTCTGTGGAAGAGATTAATATGTTAGGATCTAAAGCCATTCACTTAAATTCAGGAGTAGATTAAATTGGGATGAATTTAAGATAATGCAAGTTAAGCAAAACGCCTACAAATATCCTCTTTGTAGGCGTTTACAAATTATTTTCATAAGAACCTAGAGCAACATAGGATATTTTTGGCTTGTGTCTAAATTATGGGGTAGGGAAAAATGAATTATAAGTCGAATTACGTATTTCACACTTCTGGTGCAGGTGGCCCAGCTGTGGGTTGTCTTTGTCTATAATAGGTTATTGGACTTAGCTGTTCAACCCTTTCTTTACTTTACTGCTTGTTTTACCAGAATAAAAGGGCAATTTATTTTTGCGATTATGTTGTGGAATTTTCTATTGCTGAACAAAGTTCGTCACTACATGGTATAGGCTTTTTTTCAATAACTATATTAATTTTAATATCAACAGGAGGTCCCTTAGGCGACTTTTTATCTACGTCTTTTTAGAAAGCTTATCTTTACTGTGACTCTGTTATTATTTTATTTTGTTGTTGTTGATTGACGCAAGATAAAGTTTTTCAGTTATGTTGATGCAATTTTTGTTTAGGACAATACTACCAGTTGTCGATTACCATTGGAAGAAACGTTCCTAATTTCTCAATTTTAGAAGGGCATTTACCATATCATCAGGACGTATTAAGAATGTCATCACCAACAATTTTTCCCTCTTGATAAATGGTGGATGACACCCTTGCTAAAAATACGAGATAAAAAATTTCTTGAGCTGCAACTGAATGTATGGAGGTGCAGGCAAAATTTATTAATCAAGCCAAAAGAATGTATTTTGTACCTTTTGATTTGACAAACATTTATTCTCCAGGAAAAAACCCTATTATGCTGCAATGTAAATCAAAATTATGGGTCAAAGTTCAAAAATAAAGTTCAGGTAACCAATAGTGTTTTGTAATACCTTTGAGCGAGCATACTTTTTTTGTTTACACATAACGTTTTTTAAATTTGGAACTGTTTTATGAAATAGTTCTATAGTATGGATTAAATTGATTGTTGATTAGAAAACGCATTTAATTATATACATCAAAATCAGCTTTAAGTTTCCACCATAAAACTTTTTTCTTAAAAACAGTGAAAACACGATTACATTTATTTTCCAGGAAAAAAACCTATTATGCTGCCATGTAAATCAAAATTATGGGATCAAAGTTCAAAAATAAAGTTCAGGTAACCAATAGTGTTTTGTAATATCTTTAAACGAGCATCCTCTTTTGCTTACACATTACGTTTTTTAAATTTGCAACTGTTTTATGAAATACTTCCATAGTATGGACCACAAAATTGATTGTTTATTAGAAAAGGCATTTAATTATGCACATCAAAATCAGCTTTAAGTCTCCACCATAATACTATTTTCTTAAAAACAGTGAATACACGAATCTTTTTTGTTTCCCCCGAAGTATTATTTCAGAACGCTTGAGGTTTAAATTTAATGGGCATTTTTTTTAGAAATTTTGTTTTACGCCCTTGAAGCAATGGTGAACTTTGTAAAGTAATCAAATCCTCTATCTAAGACACCAATTGATCAACATAATGTTCTACAATATGTTTGCAAATGTATACAAGTGCACACAAATTTACTAGCTTTTATTTTGATTATGTGCTGCTTTCAAGCATCGTAGGAAATGTTTCAAACGTGATCCCAACCCGAGAAAAAAAAAAATGATTGAAGGCAAATTTTGAGTAATTTTGTTTCTCAGAAACCAATTACTGATTTTTGGATATGAAGAAAATGATATTTTTTGTTATCAAGGCAACTTGGTGACTAGTTGTGAAAATGAAGAGGTGTTTTTATCTCTAAAATCCCTGTTTATCTCTATGCATGTTTCCTTTGGATTCAAGATGTAACAAATTCATGATGTCATGATTTACGATGTCATTGGTCAAGCTGCACAGCCAAAGTCTTGCAGAATTGGTGAAACAACTAGAAAAAGCACCCACAAGGCAGTGGGAGTTTTTGCTCCCACTGCCTTGTGGGTGGTCTTGGCTGACCAAAGTCTGATGGTGGCTAACAACCAGAGACGCCAGATGAACCCTGTATGAGTCAACGGCAGCTAGCTAGAGCTGGTGTTCTCAAGGAATAATCCCGGCAGAAGGCAAAGGCAAACCACTGCTTTATCATGCCTAGTAAAATCATGGTCAAATCTGTTTATAAAAGAAATCTAACGACATGAATAGGGTCTCCTCTATATCCAGCGGAGACACCTCGTCCGGTAGGGATGGTCATGTGCAACAGGTGACCCCAGACCGTAATTAAACTTCTGTTTGAAAAAAACAACATCTGAAAACAGCAACATGGAATGTGGTAACATTGTACAAGAAGCCAAAGCTACAAAATGTAAAGCAAGAAATGGATCTACTGAAAGTAAACATTTTGGGAATAAGTGGAATGAGATGAAGAGGAGCAGAAAAAATAGTTAGTGATGAGAAAACTGTAATCTAGTCATGCGGAGAAAAACTTCAGCATGGTGCTGGAATAGTACTGGATAAAGACAGGGAAGAAAGTGTGATAGGATTCTGGGCTATTTCTAAAACAGCATTGTTAGTCACACGCAGGGTGCAATGAAGACGAAGACTTGTGCGTATACTACTATCAGGAACATCTTTTCGTTTTCGAATCAAAACGCACCGATTCATTTGAGACCTCCATAAGATCATCTCAAGGAGATGGTTTATCATCAGTATTATTCATTTGTAATCTCGCATACGCTCTAAGAAAAATCAGAAATAACTCCATCAGAACAAATCCTCTTGTTTCTTGCCTTGGTATGTTACTGGAAATGAAATATGCAGATGATGTCGACTTTTTAGATGAAGAAAAAGAACCTCTGGAAAAATTACAAAAAGTTGCTGCAGAAAAACTTATGAAAAGAAAATCTACTTATGAATGAAAGTAAAACTGAGGTTACACACATATCTTGCCGAAAAATCTGAAACTGATCCGGAAGTAACACCTATCCGAGGCTGCGAAAACTGGGAAAGTGTAAAACTTTAGGGTCCCTGCTATGTAGTTCAGCAGACATCTCAGCCCTATGTATCCAAGGCAACATAGTAAATCATTATCGAAAATTTGGGCTCGCCGCACTAAAATTCCGTTCAAAACCAGACTCAAACTTTTTAACGCGTACTGCCTCTCCATCATACGCTATAATTGAAACAACTGGGCCACCAACAAAGCCATGATGAATAAAATAGATATATGCCACCGTAAAAACTTGCAAACATTAACAGGTCACCTATGGCCCAAAAGCATAATCAGTAATAAAGAACTGTATAAAATCTGCCAAACGGATCCTATATCTACACTAGTAGTAAAGCGAAGATCGTCTATGCTAGGTCATGTCCTACGCATGGACATCAACACCCCGGCCCAGAAAGCCCTTGAATTCGCCATATCAGGAGCAACAGCGTATAAAACCAGAAAAGGGCGCCACTCAATAAATCTTCTTAGCACCATCCGTGAAGACATCAAAAACTCCGGACTAGGGCAACTCCGTACCAGAAAACAGCTCCAGAGTCTACGGGAAAAATTGTTAGTCAAGTGAAAGGGCAGCCTTTTAATTTATTTATCATTCAGGTATATGCTCCTGCATCAAAACATACAGATGAGGAAGTTGAGACTTTTTATGAGGAAATAGAAAAAGCAAAGAAAAGTGTTAATCACAGGAGATAGTGTTGATTATGGGTGACTTGATGGAAGCTATCAGGATTGACAAAGAAATGAGCAAGTGGTCTTCAATCAAACGAGGAGTAAGACGAAGATGTGTTTCTGTCATCGGGTCTGTTCAATCTGTACAGTGAAGTCATCTTGAGAGCGATCAAGAACATGCCTGGAGTGCAAATCGGAGGTGTAAACATAAGATATATTGACGACACTGTATTGATATCTGAAAGTGAAGTGGATTTGCAGAACATCTTAAATAAAGTAGTGTAAAAAGAAAGGACTCCAGATTATCATCAAGAAAACAGAATGTATGGTGATATCAAAGAAGAGAACATTCCCAAAGTGTTATTTAACTATCAATGGAACATTTGCAAAGAATGTTAAAAAGTTTACGTATCTTGGCAGTTTGATAACATCAGATGGAAGATGTGTGAACGAAATAAAGAAAAGAATCACTTTAGAGAAGGATGCTTTTAGTAAAATGAGTTTAGTTTTTCAAGAACAGGCAGCTGCAAGTAAAAACTAAGATTCGAGTCCTAGAATGTTATGTGTGGTCTGTTTTGCTTTATTGGTGTGAATCTTGGACCATCAATGAAAGCATGAAGAAACGAATAGAAGCAGTGGAAATGTCGTTTCTGAGAAGAATTCTAAGAATATTTTGGACTGACAAAGTGAGCAATGAAGTGGCATTAGAGACAGCAGGAATGAAAAAAAGGCTGATGAAGGTAATTAGAAAAAGACAATTGAAGTTTCTGGGTCATGTAATGAGATGTGCAGGAATGGAAAACGTGGTGTTCACGGGGAAGATTGAAGGAAAGAAAAGTAGAGGAAGACAGACACTGAAATTCATTACCAGCTTGAACAAGGATCTCCAATCCAAGAGGAGTGATTGTGAAATTTTAGAACTGACAGACGAGAGAAAGAGGTGGAAGTCCATGATCTCCAAAGTCCTGAAAGGATAAGGAACTCAGAATAATAATAATAATAATAATAATAATAATAATAATAATAATAAGTAAGGGTTGGCATTTTTCGAGAGGATGAATATCCTTGAGCTGAGTGAGAAAATGAGATGAAACAACCCCTGCCTGCCTCTGTTGCTACTGTACAACCTCCTATACCTCGACTCTAACTTTGTTACCGGAAGACACCTACTTGCCAAAATTATTTTATATTTTATACAATACGTGAAAGGAGAATATGTGATGATGCGCTTGTGGCTGCCATGGTTAGATTGCTTTCAGCTGCTGCTTTCAGTTTATCGTCGTGATCTCATTTCAGCAAGAGTTGTATTAAAACGTAAGTTTATAATTACTTTATGCAATTAGTTCTATAATATAACGATGTAAGTAATTAGGAAATAAATGTGTGATTGCCCAACCGAACAACAGTTATTATATTGTTATAGTCCTCTTTTGCCTACCAGACTTTATATAATATGCACAATTTTAGCTAAGCCCTTCTAGCAAAAGGAAAAATTATCAGAAAAATAAGCCATTGAGCTTTTGTCTCAGATCAATTTCGGATAACAGCTACTCAAATAAAAATAAAGGCTATATATATATTTTTAAACTATAAATTCAGAAATATTGTATTTACTACCAATTTTTTACTTGTGTGCGTAGAGCAGCTGAAGGGAAGTTGTCTTCAGATAATACCAAGAGGTTAGCAATCAGGGGAAAAAACATTAATGGGTCCTTTTGGCTTTATGTTATAGTCTGATGGTTCAAAATATTAGGGCAAATTCGCCATAAAGAACAATAACGTTTTCTCAAGCCTAAAGTAGTAAGGTGAAAACGTATGAAGTGTTTTGTACCAGCTATACTATTCCCATTTCATTAATCTACTTTCCAGATCTGTGTTATTTTATATAACCCTATGAACATTATTATTTTTTAAACTGTCAACAAATAACATTACAATGTTTATTGGCCTAACTATTCAATTTTTTTGATAATTACCCCCACTTTTCTTTACCAAAATATTCTTTACTTTTACCTGTTATTCCTGGCTTAACTGAGAAAAAGTTGTTGATCAAATAACTCAAAGTAATCGGCAGAACCAGGGTCTGCCTTCTACTAACAAGTACTGGAGCAATTCCTGTTCAACTTTTATAACTTCCACATTTTAGAGAAAACTACTGTTTATATATTTTTCAACTGTTTTAGATAAACAGTCCAAAAAATGGGCAGGCTGTTTTGATCTCTCTTTTATTTGTCACATCGATAAGAACATAATAGACTAATTTTTCCTATCCTGGCGTGTTGATGAAATTGAATTCATTTTTTTGTCTTTCAGCTGTATCTCGTTAGGGGTCGTCACAGCGGATCAGCAGTCCCCAGCCTGTTCTGTTCGTCACATCAGCATCCCTCGCACCAACAACCTCCATATCTCTGTCAGTCACGTCTTTCCATCTTTTTCTCAACCTCCCTCTTCTCATTCTGCCGGGTACTTTAAAACTCAGTACCCTTCTTCCTACATAATCTGCATCACGCCTTGCTATGTGCCGTACAAGCAAAGTCTTAACTCCCTCATCTTGTCTCTAACTCTCCTGATATAGGATGTTTCTCGAATGTGGTCGTTAGGAATTCTTTCCAGTCGCGTCACACCTAGTTACCACATTATCATGTGCATTTCAGCTACTTCTAGATCCCTTCTTGTCGCTGGGTGGTAGCAACAGTTTCCAGACCCTAAAATTGAGCTGGGTGCACTGCCGTCTTGCAAACTTTTCTCTTCATCCGTGGTGATATTTTCCTATCGCAAAGTACCACTGTCACCTTCCTCCACCTATCCCAACCGGCCTGATGAATTAGAATATCAGCGAAAAAGCTTTTCACCAAAATAAACGTTATTTTATTTGCATTATACTAAATTTATTTTGTAATATTGCTCATAGGTAATGGGTATCTAAATATTTTGGTCTGTTATTCTGTTATTCTGTTTTTGACTTATTGCAAACGTAACAAAGCAAAACGTAATCTTCGTTTGGGAGATCAAAATTTACTTTTTAAGATAGTTCAAATCAAATTTTCGGTTACTATATGTTATGCATATCATCCCCAATTTCGACAGAGAAAGCTTTTTTAAATTTCCCTATGGTCAAAAAGATTTCTTGCATAATACATTATTTTGCAGAACCTTACAGCTGCAGTCGATGAGCTCAGTGGTCAAGTAAATCAGTTGTCAATAAGACCACCATTAACCCCAAATCGAGTCTTCTTGAGTCAGCTTTGCTGTAATTCTTTAACTTTTAACAATTTTTGTATGTCTAGAAGTGACTTTGAATATCAAGTTTTCATCTTTTAGATTTAAACTGAAGCCTCAAAAACGCTGGTTTTGTGAAAAGCCACTCCATTGACGTTTCACATGATTTCTGAGGGATGTTTACCAAAAGCCAATTAGTAAAGTTTAACATAGTCTATTTAATTAATTCTCTTACGAAGAAAGACTGCCTGAAGTAGATTAGTTAGTCTAAGTGGAAGAAAACACACTTTTTGCGAAAAAAGTTCAACATTATTCCATTTAAGATGATAAGAGACAGAGCATGTTTTTTTTTCTGAAAGATTGGGGAAAAGTGCTAAATAATTTAACCCTAGTTAAGCGTTGGTAGGGTTGTTTGAGCTTTTTCTACTGATTTGTTTATCT
Organism: Morbakka virulenta; assembly: GCA_003991215.1. Lineage (NCBI taxonomy): Eukaryota > Metazoa > Cnidaria > Cubozoa > Carybdeida > Carukiidae > Morbakka > Morbakka virulenta. Next base: position 752,640 of record RDPX01000043.1, on the reverse strand, counting down.
AGTTAGCATATTTAATAAGACTTGAAAAATGCAGTTATGTTTAATTTTCTTAATTTATTTTTTCGACACTTAATAATTTTTGGACCAAAAATACTAGAAAACGTAGCAAGCAGATATGTAAAATTTATTATTTTTATGGTATATAATGTAAAGCCTCTGCTAAACAAGTTAGATAAAAAGTAACCCCCAAACATAAGATGATGAAAATCAGTTTACTTGGCCAATACTTAAGTCAGATTAATTCCTACTACAATGTCATTGAAATAATATATCATATTTTTACACACCTTTAAATATTGATCGCCTCTCTACTTGTGTACATATCTGGTGGGACGTGTAATAATTTGTTATCCTATATATATATATATATATATATATCTATGCTTTTACCCACCTTTAGCTATTTTTCTATGTTGATACTTAATTACTTGTCTAATTAACTATATTGTACAGAGTTAGATCAAACATTTCTATTTAGACTGAAGTAGAAGGGAGGTAGATTACTTAAATCCTCGCAGTAAAACGTATCCTCTGACAAAATAAATTTCTTATTCTTGTTGGAAGGGTCCTTCTTGACAGCAAATTTATTTTAGTAGACTTGAAAAAGTATTTGAGACACATTAATCTTGTTATTTTTTGACGGTTTAGTCGTACGCTTTCTTTATTTTCCAGTATTTTCTCTCCTCATAGCTCAGATGTCAACATGTACCTTATAGGATCATTTGTCTTAAGTTTGATATTACAAAATCAGGAAAATGTTATTATTGGGATTTTGTTTTGTGTTATTTTCAGGTCTTTATTTTTCAGTCTTTACTATCTTTTGAACCACTCATATAAACTTTTTTTTTTCTTGAGAAGAATTTAGGTTAATCTCTTTTTGAAGCAACACACTTACTCCTTGTTTGTCAAATTTGAGTTGGATAAAATATTTTTATTAGTTATCTTTACCAAATTAAAGTTGCTACATTTATTGCATCTTCAGATATAGAAAACAAAACACAATAGTTGTGATGTCGAAACATGAAATATGAAATGGAATTTTGAACTTAATACCTGAACCTGTAATATTCAAAATTTATAAACACACTATATGCAGTATTTTCAATAGTAAGGGCACACTTTATTACTAAAGAAAGGGTGAATTGGTATCTTAGAAAAAAATGAGGTGGTACTCTCCAAGTGCAATGTTGTAGATACTTACGTAGCAGCTTTCTATGTGCACCAGGACTTAGTTGATTATGGACAAAATGTAGGTGAGAGTAGAATCACATTCATTAAAATTGTTTGTAGAAGAGGATTTTCTTGTTAATATTCAAAACTTGAATCGTATTATACTTTTTCAGTTACATACATTTTGGTTTGGTCCTCATTCTAATGATGACATATTTAGTATATTAAAAACTTAGTTTTTTTACCTTATTTGAAACCATCGCTGTTTTTGGCTTTATTGAGCTGCACTTTAGATTGCTCTCATACAAATATACTGTTTGTGTTAAAACTGATGAAAAGATAGCCAAACACATTTGTTTTACTATTTTCGTACAATTGTCTGAGGTAATAGCCTACTCTTTGAAAGTTGATGTAAACGTTCATAAATACATAAAACTACCAAAATACTAATACTTTGAGCCTTGCATTAAATATATGTGTTTATATTATGTGTATAATAATGCTGTTATACAGCTATTTTACTTTGAGTTTTTTTTAGAGGACATCACCTGTTCTTACTTACAAAATAATTGACATTTTGATGGTAACAAAGCAGTTGTTGAAAATAGAGTCGCGATCAAAGTAAGTATTGCCAAATGAAAATTAGGGAGAGGTTCAACAAAGCAAAAACAAACTTATGCAAGAATATGTTGTAAAATATAGTTGTTAAAACACCATGACTTTACTAGAATATATAAAATACAAACTGAGCAAGCACTGTGGAGGTAGTGAAATTGTAAGAGTAAGACATAAAGTACATTATTAATATTTTCCAATGTGACAAGTTGTTTTAACTTAAGCGATTCACTTTATTAAAATGTGTTTTTAGTTCTTTACCCACAAAGTGGAGTGAACAAGAAATATTGGGCGAAAGATTATAGAATATACTTGTACCACAGATATGACAAAATATATTTTTTACCAAATTATTTGATAATAATGTGGGTTTGAAAAGAGCTATATCTATTACACTACAAAACACAAAAATGAATGGTAGTATAACTTGGGAAATAAACATAAAATAATCCAATTTTTTTATATGTGTGCAACGTGAATGTTTGTTTACATTGGGTGTTTCTAGAGTAAATCTATATTAAATTACTATGGACCACCACTATTAAATCTTATAAAAACTAATGGAGAAAGTTTGAAAAATACACATAAAAATAAATTTGCAAGTACCGACTTTTTTGATCAAGGGCATGAAGACTAAATAATTACTGTGATTAGATTATTTTTGCCCCTGAAACTTTATTTTCTATTTCTCTGTATTGAATATATACGAGATGGATTTCCTTCCATTTTGAATACTTCTTACACTAAGCTACAAGGCATTCATTATAAACAATAGCGAAAATAATTTCTTTATACTGTAATTTTACAGGAGTTGAAGTTTTCTGTTCTGATTTTGTTGTCCTCTAGCTTTTGACTTTTGACCAACGTACTTCTTGTTCAGCTCAAACTAGTATTATTAAAAGGCCCCTAATTACATAGCACATGGTAAATTGTTTTGAAGTAAAAATCCTCTTTACCTTATAGTTCATGAAGCGCTTGGACGAAAAGGATTTCAATCAAAACAATATAAAATTGGGATTAAGAATTTAAAACTATATGCAAAAGCACCGTTAAATTTAAATCTGCGTAAAAATGATGTTAGGAGAAAGTTGAGAAAGAGAATGTTATAAAAATTCAGCCTTTTCACTTTTCTACATGCTTCAAATTTCGTCTTGATTTGTATTTTACAGTTTCTGACGAGTAATCCCATCACCTGAAATTGCATAAATATATTTCTACTCATTTATCATAATTTTATAGACATAGTGGTATTGGACTTTATTGTGTGAATAAAAAGTTATGTAAATTTGAGGATTGGTATATGTGTATGTGTGTAAAAGTCAACAGAAAATTTTAAAAATTTTACAGTGATAAAAACAGAAATTTTTTCTCATTTTTTAAATTTAATTCCTTGGAACAAAGAATTTTTTCTCAAGAGTACAAACGCAAACATTAAGTCAGATTCTGTTGCTCAGATTTGAAGGTAAAAATAGAAGGTTTTATTTTCTATTCTACATTTAAAAACTAATAAAAAGCCCACAGTGTTAAAGCCAGTAAACCAAATGTTTCTGACATATTTTCTACTCTATTCAATTTCATATAAACATCTTGAGTTCTAACCGACTACCTTAATTTAATGTAGCACAAAGACATTGGGTAATGAGATAAATTCTGCCAATTAACAATTAGGACATCTGTGACATACTTCCAGCTTTTGTAATGTCCCTGTAATGAAAATCACACTAATACAATCAAGTAGAGCAAGATGTAGATATCTAGGCTAAGATGGTATATTATTATATTATTATTATAGATACTAATAAAATTTATATCTGTTGCAACTTACACTTTTAGTCTCTTCTTTTATTATTAGTAGTTACTTTTGGCTCTCCCCCATAACTTCTATACTGAATGTACTCAATATCTCAAATTCTAAATTAATTAATTATATTTTTTGTTTGTGCTCTAATAGATATTTAAAAAACATTCAGTAAAACCTCGAAGCATTGATGAATGGAATTACTCTCTCTCTCTACGAAACTACATTGTCTTCAACCTTTTTTTACCTATTCATACAATATTAATTTGCTTACCATACTTTTAAAGTTATCAAGGTAAAAAACTAATCTGTATCTTTAATACAAAGAGAAGGTAACACTTTATTCCAATATATCTTACAAATGACAAAACTTAGAAGCAATCAATAAATAGTAAACGTTTGGGCCGTGGATTAAAAGTAAGGTAAATTTTTACTCCCTGCTTTGTCAAATTAAGTACGTCAGAATTTTTTTTGAATTTCAGCTTCATTTACGTTTTCGAAAATCGAGGGTAGGGTTTTTTTGCCTTTTCTATTCTGTTCTTTCATGACAATGGTAAACAGAATCCGCTAGTTAAATTAAATTTAAACTTGAGCATGAGTTAGCTCTACTTGCATAAAGAGATGACGTCCAGTGCATGTAGATTGTAATGTCTTTTAAAGAGAAGTATTCTTTCCTTTTTGAATCAACTTTGCAAGAGCATGATGACACCATTGGCGAATTGAAAAGGGTAAAAAATTAGTGACTTGTGTCTCCTACCATGAGTTATTACAAAGTTCTTTGGAGGCAGTCTGTGGTTATATTATTTTAATTCGCTGTGTTAACGACTGCAACGTCAAATTAACGGTATTTTTTTATTTTACCTGTGAGTTATATTCTTATATTTGTTTCGTGTTTCAAAGCAGATGTGAAATAGCTTAAATGTCAGTTGTATATAAGTTTGCAAGCCAAGTCACTATAAAGATGATTTATGGACATGGAATAGTCTTGGTGAAATTATGGACTTAAATATGGTGATTTAAATTCTCCGTGACATAGACTCGTAAGCAATTTATGATAAAAATTCCTCAATGCTAAATCATAGTTATAGAAATTCTGTTTATACAATAGAAAATTGTTATACCAGAGCTTCATTGTAAAAGCAACAGGTATTTTATTTCAAATTGAATCTTTAGCAAAAATGTTTTTTGAAAACATCAACTTTCTTGATACAGAAAAGAATCCGATTTAACAATAATCACTACGCAATAGAGCCATGACTGGAAAAGTATCATGTATTTTATGACTATATATGTATTATGGTGACATTATTTTTGATATAACGAATAGCATAACCACAAATATCCATAACAGTTAATTAAGTTTTCTTGTTCTATGAATAAAAAATAAGGTGATTATTGAGAAAAAGAATATTCTATAATTAAATATTCAAGCTGTTCGTCATTCGTCACAGGGTGGTTTCAACAAAGCTCAGCTGTCACACTGTTTCAAGGAATTAGTTTTTCCAGCTACAACATGCGATATATGAATATGAGTCAATATGAAAAGTCAGGCTTCCTAAAGCTTTGTTTTAGCTAGTGCCTTTTTAGTGTGAAAATAGTTAATTGGATACATAATTATTAAATTCTCCTCCTCAGAGTTGGAAGAATTGTTAAGACATGGGGAAATATCTGTTAGAAACTGTGAGTAGTTATTTGTTCGTTTTTATTAATCTCGTGTTCTTGTTAATTTATTAAGGTAGTGAAGATATTTTGTATCCAAGCCATTTCCATCCTTCCCTTAAATATTATCAGCGGTACATTACAATATTTTACAAAAAGACAATGAGTTGACAAATTATTTAGTCATTTTGGAACTGTTTAGAATCAAAAATTTTCTCAGGGATGAAAGGAAATGATAGAAATTTGTACCACTGCCGGAAACAAATTTTGTCAAATAAAGGAGAAAGATGCGAAGTATATGTCCTTATGATAATGTTGGCATGGAAAAAGCATATTTATGTTTTTATCCAGTATGGAAAAATATGTGAGTATGCGAATTTCAAAAAACAAAATATCTTTACAGACTAGGAAGTTAACAGCCTTTGTTAATGATCTAGCAGTAGATAAAGAGATAAAGACATAGTACATGGAAGTAAGAAGCACAGTATTTTATGTTTTTTTATTGGCAATCTTTACCAAATTAAAGTTGCTACGTTTATTGCATTTTTACATATAGAAAACAAAACACAATATTTGTGATTTTGGAAAATGAAATAAAAAAATGAAAATGTTGAACTTAATACCTAAACTTGTAATATTCCAAATTTATAAACACACTATATGCAGTATTATTAATTGTAAGGGCATACTTTATTGCTAAAGTAGGGATGAATTGGTATCTTAGAGAAACCCGAGGTGGTACTCTCCAAGTGCAATGTTGTAGATACTTACGTAGCAGCTTTCTATGTGCACCAGGATTTAGTTGATTATGGGAAAAATTGAGCGACACCAGTTGCATAACAAGGGTTCACCTCTAATTCGACTGAAGTCAAGACATAGCTTCCTATTCATACCACATGAAAATGTCTCATCTTCTCAACCTCAATGAGAAATCATGTGGAAGGTACTATGGGATGAATCACTAAACTGAACAACTTTCGAGAGCAGGGGTGTAGTACCCAAAGAACAAGTTGGTACTAGCCACGATCTTGGCTGGTCAACGTGGCGCAGTCTAAACCGGCATCTTACTGGTTCTGGTAGATGCAAATCTCTAATGAAACGAATAGGATTATCAAGATCTAACACCTGCAGCTGTAACGCTACACAGGCTATGGATCACCTCCTGCAGTGTTCAGACTCCCCGAATTGCAACTTCGTTGACTCAGTGAAACCCACAGCATCGGCAATATCATGCGCCAGCTACTGGGCAGAGACGCTGGAGACACGAAAACGAACGAACGATGGGCAAAATATAGGTGACAATACCATCACATTCATTAAAATTGTTTGTAGAAGAGGACAAAAAGAATGCAGATGTATGATTAAGAGAAAAAAATACATGAAAGTATGAAGCACAACATTTTATGTTTCATCCATGCAAAAATAAATTTAAAAGTAAAAAGCTGGCTTCTGTATTTAGAACCTGGGCAAAATCATTCTCGGTTGCACACTGTCTACCCTATTTTGACCATCTCTTAAAAGATCTGCTCTGTCAAAACGATTAAGAGGCTAAATTGAAATAATGGAAGCTATAGAAGAAATCTGACATAATATTCATCTGATATCAATTTCGAACCAAATTATAGGTTCAACTACGCGGTCAAATAATTATATTTTCTTTTGTTCTCTTGCTCTGAGTTTCTGTACATTTGGGTCTGTCTCCTTGCCTTTAGCTTTTTGTCAATTTCTCCCAGTCTTTTTGTCTCTGTGTAGTGCTCTCTCTCTCTCTCTCTCTCTCTCTCTCTCTCTCTCTCTCTCTCTGGGTGCATGTATGTGTATCCGTATGTCTATAAATATATTTGCGTTTTTCTAACCCACAGTGAAATAAAGCATTAAAACACCAACTTAACACGGAAATAGACTAATTTAGAGTGCTGTTGTAGGTTGTGTTATTTTTTATCTGCCGGAGATTCAGAAAAATGTTAGTTTCCATGAAGGTGTTTTTCTGTGTAATTTAATAAACTCAATACTATTTGCAGCCCATTTAATAGGCTAAGCAAAACGGTAGTCTGTTTGTGTTTTTTACTTCCAAAGTGCTTTGCTTGATTACAATATGAAATATTGTTACCTTTTAAAGAGGGGGGGGGGCGGCAAAAGCTAATAGCGTTGTTTTAGTTGTTTGTGATTCTCTTTACGTAAGACAGTGAAGATGCTTCCCCTTGCTACTTTTTACTGCCACCCTCAGAAAACAGTATGAAAAAAATTTCAAATGTATATTTCTGTTAACTTGACATTCCAGGGGTTCAGTACATGTTAATTAATTTTATGGTTAATAGGATTTTCATCAACCAGTCTAATTGCATTATTTTCAAGATTAATTGGTTTTCTAGTACTAAATAGCGGTTTAAGCATTGACCAGTTTACTAGGGTCAAAGAATTGTAGTGCCAACATTTTAACATATTTTTGTATTAATAATTAACTTAAATAACAATTTTCACGCATGTTCTTACTAAAAGATCAAACTTTGACTGTATCCACATCACTTTGAATAAATATTTTTACCCTCTCCTGCCGGGTTTAAATATAAGCATATTTTGGTGGTATGATAAAATCATTTCATATTGTGAATGGTATATGTAATAACATGGAGAATAACAGAAATTATTTACAAACCGCAAGGTACTGTTTTGTCTATCAACTATATTATCTTAACCCAAGTACATCTTTAGACGTTTTATGAGCTTGTTTTAACCAATTTTTTAATGATATTATATTACCACGTGCTGACAATAACCGACAACTGATGACCCAAATGTTGCTGGTATATTATTTTTACTGTAAGTCAGTAAAGGTTTGAAATTTGCTAAATTTTTCCTTCTTATTCATAGTGATTCCATCTGAATAGGAGTTTAGATGTGTTGTTTGGATAAATGTTGCAAATTACGCCTTGTACTTTGTTAACACTTTTAACACGACCCTTTTATGGCACAAAACCCGAAATAAAATATCCATAGACATCCTGTTATTTTAATAAAGTACCTGTTATTAATCCCTATTTTGTCCTCTAGAAATCCAAATGCACTGTTCTTCTTCATAATTATTTATCGGTACCAAAGTTGATTTTATCCTTTTTATCATAAAATTTCAGTCAGATGTTGAGGTCTAAAAACTGCCTTTGTCACCTCAGTCCGATTGTTTCATTGTGTTTGTACGTACTTCTAGCTTGGTTCAGACCTTTTAGATTTTTATTGACCAAGACCTTCATGCATTCAACTTTGTTTGTGGTTAGTTGAAGCAATTCCTAATAGCAAGTATAAATCAACCTTGGCGCCTTCAACATCAGCAACGTCTTTTTGAATGCTTATACGCATACTTCTTTTTTAGTTGCTATGCTAACAGCTAATTAGAATGAAAGTTCTTGGAATATCTTGCTCTTCAGATCATAGTACAAGTCACCACTCCATTTACCAACGATATTTTATTACCCAGAAATTTCTACCTACATCTTCTTTACTTCTGACATAAAGCATCGTAAAGCACTAGTAACCTTTACAACCGTTTTCGTTCCTATTGCTCACCTTCTATTCATAATCTCATTGATTTCCTTAAAATAAGGAATGCCTATAAATAATTTATTTTTTAATAGATATTTGCCCTGACAGTGCACTTTTTGCCTTCCGTTTATGTTATTCATTCCTATCACCCTCAGGATACACTCTGTCCAAAGACAGAGTTTATATTATTGGTTTGAGATAGGGGGATCGATTTTACCTTCAAATGGGAACCCAGCTGACTTTTGTTACTTCATCATACCCATTTGAAGTTTTAGTTAAAACATTTCAAGTTACTAAAAAAAATTACAGTAATACCTTTTGACCTAAATTCCTCGTTGTGTAGTTACCATTTTGCCAATTTCATACTATACTTAAAAGAAATCTTTTGATATATTTGTTATTACAAACCTTTTAAAGGTTGTATTTTTTACTGTTGTCATCTATGAAAAATTTGACACTTTGATTATGTATCGTAATTTTTCAGAGCCGTCGCGGCTTCTTTACTTCAAAGTTTGCAGAAGAGGCACTTATTAGGGTATGATTCTCAACAGATTGAAACGCCCATTTCAAAAATTAAAAAAGAGTTGACGATAACATCCAACTTTACATAAAAATGTACTCTTTCAAAATTTATTGTATTTGCAGCGTCGAAATAGAGATTTTCTTTAGGTGGTTTTCATTACCATTTCAATAAGGTACTTTTATGTTAAGTTTTACTTTTAGGGTAATTTTTTTACCATTTGTACTGCGATGCTTATTACAGGGAGGCGTGCCTTAAAGAAAATAGGAAATCTCTGTTTACATTTGTAAATGCCGCGGAAAATAACTGTGAGGTCCACCCTCAGTTATTAATTTTTGTATGAAACTCGCTATTTTATCATCACAAAACTAATTAAAAGAATCATTATCTATAGGTTTTTTACTAACTTTTGTTTACCTTTATTACATTTCTTCTAAAGTCTATTATCCTTTTTTAATGCACAATCATGTTTTCATATTAATGTTATTATTAGCAATCCTCTACCGTATGCCTGACATTATCATTCTTTAAACGTCTATATTTTCAATACTATGAAATATAAAGATATTATTAGATATATTACACACAGAAAAAAAATATTGTATTTTTATCAAAAAAACTAAAATGCGCTGACACAATTCTACTCGTCTTGCAGCTGCTGCTAAATTTGTTACCCGATTGGATCTTGTGCATTTTGATTTTTGTTGGTTTACACCCCCTTACACAGAGCTTTCCCCACCTAGTAACTTCCGTTCTGCTTTTACCAGTCTAAATGTTTCCTCCAGGCAAATGTTACAATTATTCCACTTGGGTTTATTTTTCTGTCAGATAGCTGTTTCGGCATGGCCTCGAGAATTACAAGAGACTATGAAATTTTATTCAAATATGCGCTTTCTTATGTGTTTCAAAATATTTTTGGAAGAAATCCTACACAACTGCCATTCTCCAATTCAGCCGTCCTCTTTCCAACTAGCTTTCTTATAATTTTCGTTGTTCATAACATATCTTCTATTAAGGCTTCAAAAACGCAAACAAATCAGACTGATTTAATTCCATTAATTGTTCTAGGTACCCGACATTTGTCATATTTGATCTTTTTATAGGTTAAGCCATTGCATTTCTTATACTGGGACTTTTATTGATGAAACCGCTGGTAAACAATAGGCCCATTTTGTCTTTCACAGAAATACATCTGTGAAAGACCTGAAGGGAAGCAACAGGTCAAGACAAAGTGGGACAGAAAGCAAGCAAGACACTATAAAATGTAAGACATATGGATCACCCCTCCAGGACTCTGCTTGGAAACACCCTTCCTTTTGGTTTGATTTTCAGCTAAGGCTCAAGCATCTCGAGACCCCTGTCCTGTATGATTGGGCACTAGAGCCAAACCCCCAATCAAGGAGAGACCAGAGCTCTACACTTAACCTTAACCAAAAGTTTTTAAAAATAACTTTCAAATAACTTGACAAATTATAACCTTCAAAAAAATATAAACCCCTTAGGGCTATATGTATAGTTTACTTTTTAATATGTTTAGAAAGACGTCCACTTTATGCATCTCTCCAGATATCTATACCCCAATTATCATATATGATAATTCAATAAAATCATCCCTGGCAATCTCTTTGCCGTAGAACATTCAGTGTTCTTCAAAGGCTTTTCCTCTACTTCTACCCCGAAACCAATTTTACTTGCAGCAGTCGAAAATTTAGTTTTTCTAGACTCCAGCGAGTTCAAATCTATACGTTAGAAGTTTTCTTTTCAATTGTTTAACTTTCGTTTGCTTTATACGTCCCCATTTCTCTCAGCTACTTAAGACTGTGGCCTTAAACGAGTAAGCATAGCCACCGTGTTAACTGGATGTACTGCAGGGACAATAAAATTAGTTTGCTACTGAAACCATGATGGTAATGTAGCAGAATTGTAGCAAAGAAGAAATAAAACATTTCCGCTGGTAAAGCAGCTACACAGGAGGTTAAAAAAGAGACTAAAGTTTATATTTTTTATAATTTTCATTTACGAAATTACTTCTGAGGCGACCAATCTGACCTTTTAATACTATTCCTGCCACAAAAATTAGGGGTGATTAAATGGGTAATTATTTCAATTTGTTATTATATTTGTATTTAATTAAAATTGTAAGATATTAAAATTTTCAGATTTTGAAACCTTGTAAATTTTTTATTTTGTGACAAACTGATACATCTACCCATTCATGCAACCACCCACCCATATATACATACATACATACAAACATACATGATGATTGCTTCGTCTTGTTAGACCAGTGTCATTCCTTCATTTCATTCTTCTACCTGCTCTTTCCGCCCATGTAGTCTTAAGTGGCTCTTAAGACCTGCAAGCGACTTGTACGGTTTGTGGCAGACGTGGCATTCCAAGTGATCCCTGAGGATGGGATATTCATCTCCATGAATCCTGAGGTGTCGCTTAAGTCCACCGATTTAAAGATTTTGGGGCAGGATGGACATGAGTAAATGGAAGATCCAGAAGTAGCATCAGTACGGGGCACAAAAGAAATGATTCTGGATCTAGTGGTCTGATGAGTCTTCTGATGACTCACCAGTTCTGTCTTAGACAACAGAGAAACGACCACACGCTTTTCAAGGCTAAAGAAGACCACAATCAACTGGTGAAGCCTCATGCTTCCTGACGATTCTCCTCAGTTTAACACAAGAAACTCTGCACTCCTCATACAACTTTGCACCTTGAAAGATTAAACCTCTCTAATGCTCACGATCAGAGGTTAATGCCTCCCAGCTGTCTTCAGCAATTTTCATATACTTCAGGTTCTTCTTAACATTGTCCTTAAACCTTTTTCGTGGCTTACACTGATGTCTTTTTCCAGATGACATTTTAACATTAAAAAGTTGCTTTGGTAGCCTGGAGTCGTCCATTCGTATCAAGTGGCCAACCCAGCTGGCTTCTCATTACCATTGATGATATGCTCGCAGTGTTTGCTTTGGACGATACAGTAGTGTCAGGGGTACAACTCTCCCACTTGATTCAAAGAATGTGCCTGAGACAATGATGGTAAAATCTCTTAAGCAGCTTGATTTGTGATTGATACAGAGTTTATGTTTCTGAAGCATACAAAAGAGTGGCCTGCACACAGGGCTTGTATAAAGAAAGTTTGGTTTGTTGAGTGAGATCACCATCAGTCCAAAACCTGTCTTCTAATTTGCCAAAAGAACTTGAAGAACCCTTTTCTTGATTTCAAAATCGAGAGAGCCATCATTTGAGAGAGCACTGCCCAGGTAAACAAAATGTTTGACAACTTCAAGCCCTTTTTGTTAACCTAAATATCAGGCTCTACATAAAGCTCAGTAGGTACAGGAGTATACATTACCTCGGTTTTATCAATGCTGATTGTCAAACCAAAACAAGTACATACATTGGAAAAGCGATACAAAACTGACGGCATGTTGCCAGGAAAATGAGCAACAATATCGGCATCATCAGCATACAGGAGCTCTCTAACCAAAATTTCACGAACAAGAGTCTTCTCTTGGAATCTTCTCAAGTTGAACACTTTAGCAGTTGTTCTAAATCTGAAATAAACTCCTATTATCACGGTCATGAAAAGCATGCTACAGGACCGCAGTCAAATAAAGTGAAAATAGGAGTTGGAGCAAGAATGTCCCCTGTTTCATTCTGTTGTCAATAGCGATTTCTTCTGGTAATTGAAGATTAAACTTTACACGAGCTTTCATAGAATAATTGACAGTGTCAAAAGCCTTGATTAAGTCTACAAATACTTGACAAAGAGAGAGACGTTGCTCTTTACATTTCTGGCGGAGAAAATCATGTCGACAGTTCCACGCCCAGCATGAAAACCACACTGCCACTCAAAAATAACCTCCTTGCAAAACACATATCTCTAACCGATTCAAAAGCAGTCTCGCAAATACCTTTCCATACCCTTCAAGCAATGAAATTCCTCAATGACTATCACAGATTGATTCCTTGCCTTTCTCTTTGTATAGAGTGACTAAAATGGGATTAATCTAGTCCTGAGCAATAAGAGTATTATTCCACACAGACAAAAGCTGAGAGTGTACTGCCCTGTGAACTTTTACACCATCTACAAGAGAAGGGTTGTAAAAGAGATCCTCAAAATGCTCAAACCAGAGTTCCATTACTTTATCAGGGGTCTTTAGTAAGGTGGTCCCATCCTTTGTCAAAAATGGTGTGATCAAGGAGGGGCTTGGACCAAAAGCCTCGTGTAACAAGTCACAGAATATTTTCATGTCTTTCCTATGGAAAGCCAGCTGCATATGTTCAGAAAGATCTGACCACCACTTATTCTTAATTTGGGGCAACCTCCTCTGAAGAGTCCTTTTCACATTATGACAATATGAAGCATAAAGTAACCTGTTTAAAGATAAAGAGCTGAGAAATTTTTTGTGGGCTCTTCTCTTTTCATTAAGGAGGGCATTCACTTCACCAGTTACCACTAAACCAGTCCCGATACTTGGTCACTCTCATTCCCACAGTGTCATGCCCCTTCTCAAAGATAATGTTTTTGAATCGATCCCAATCACAACTTGAGAAATGTGTTCAGTCAAAAGTTGATCTCCAAACATCTCTGTAAATAGCTTCCTTTCACGTGAAAATAATGCATTTTGGTACCTTGACCCTATTGAAGCAAATCCTATAGCGAATAGAAATTTTGACTTTAGCTCGAACCATTAGATGATCTGTGTCACACTCTGTTCCACGCAAAGTCTTTGCAGAAATTGCTAAGGTTACTGCGTCTACAGACTACAAAGTCAAGTAGATGGCCATGCTTAGACTGAGGATTAAACCAAGTCGTCGTGTGCTTCTTCTTTTGGTAAAAGAAGGTGTTGGTAATAATCAGATTGAGTTTAGTGCAGAGCTGGAGCAGCAGTAAGCCATTTGAGTTGATGTTACCAATCCCATGAGGTCTCAAAGCCTTCCAATTTTCACTGTCCCTAGAACCCATACGAGCATTAAAGTCACCAAGGATAACTTAATTTTCACCTTTTGGAATTTCAGTAACAAGTATTCCAAGGGCATGATAGAAAAAAGTGATATCTTCCTCAGGAGACACTACTGTGGGTGCATAAACCTAGAAAAAAGTCATGTATCTGTTAGCATTGAGAGGACTCCTATCAATGCTAACAGATATTAACCCCTACTGGCTGTTCAGCTTTGTTTACTAATGTATTCACTGCAAAACCTACACCAGTTTTAGGTTTCTCTTTCTCTGATACGTACATACATACATACATACATACATACATACATACATGCAAAGTGTGTGTGTGAGAAAGAGAGAGATAGAAAGAGAGGGATAGAAAGAAAATAGAGAGAGAGAGAGAGAGAGAGAGAGAGAGAGAGTGAGAGAGAAAAGAGACAAAGGTAGTAGAGATATTAAACAAAGAGACTGTTAAAAATCGACATTCTTGTCAGCCTTGGAAATTTTTAAAATTTTTAAAAAGTTTTATTTTATTATTGGACATTTGCTGTTCAGATCATCATCATAAGCGTATCACTCCACATTTCGAGCCATCGCCTTGCATTTTCATTTGCCTCCTTAAGATCTTCGTCGGAGACTCTTGAACTAAGTGAACAGTGGTGTTAAATGTGGTCGAACAATTAAATCGGATCACTACAAGGACATTGCTGACTGTCTCAGATCCATCCGGAGCATGTTGTCATCAGTTCTCCCAACTTTAGTTCTAACTCGGTTAAGAGTGGTCCAGTCTATACAGGTTAAGTCTGTGCCAGTCGAGAGAGACTCGCTGTTGTCGAGGAGCGCTTCGTTGGTGCTGGCACTCTTGTCTCTTCATGATGCAATACGGTGGTTTGTCGAGAAGCTATCACAAGTGGAGAGAGAGAGAGAGAGAGAGAGATAAGCAGCTGACGGACGTACGCCACCCCTTACATGGACACAAGCTTCGTCACCGTCACTGGCTTTAAGAGAATGCAACAGCTTAAATGAAAAAGAACAAAAAACTTGCTTTGCAATACAAAATTGACAAAATTAATCTTAACAGCACAGTGTCAGATAATGATTAAAGAGAAGAATAAAAGGCAAATCTGCTTAGTATTGAAGTCTTTGAATGATGTCAAAAACACTGAGAAGGGAAGTAGTCATTTAGTAAGGAAAGTAAAGTGTCATATATTTCACATTATATTTGAACCAAAAGTTTATAAAGACTTTTAGCTCTTTAAATAAAAGTAAAATTAGAGATCAGAGCATTATATTGCAAAATTTTGAACAGGAAGATCAGGCACTAATATCATTATTATCATGTGCCATACAATCCTGCGATCAGGGTCCTTCACTCTACTCTCTCATACATGGTCCCTATTGTTTGCGTATTGCTCTCTTTTTCCAGCCACTTTGAAGTATCATTCATCAGTTTCTGACTTTGTGTTCCACGAGCTCTTTTGCCTTCTATTTTTCCTGTTGTTGCCAAGTTCTCCACGCTTTTTCCTTTCATTGCATGTCCCATACATTTTGCCTGACGTTTCCTTATCTTTTTT
Organism: Morbakka virulenta; assembly: GCA_003991215.1. Classification (NCBI taxonomy): domain Eukaryota; kingdom Metazoa; phylum Cnidaria; class Cubozoa; order Carybdeida; family Carukiidae; genus Morbakka; species Morbakka virulenta. The sequence continues at coordinate 736,810 of RDPX01000043.1, read as the reverse complement.
AGCAATTAGCATATAGTCTCTGCCATATCTAGCACCTTCTCATTCGCCTTCCTTTCTGTCCATAGTATTTTCAGCATTCTTGAAAGAACCACTAATAACAGCTCTTTAATAAAATAAGTAGTGGTTAAGTTCAAGTCTTCTTTCAAGTTAAGGCTCATTTTGCTTAGGGTGTATGAATAAATTTCTCCTTTCTCATTTTTAATAGTGTAATCATTGTTTTAGGATGTTTGGTAATAGTAATGCCTACAAAGTATGCTAGTTATATAAAAAACAAAAATGGCCAAGTAGGACAGATAGACCATTGTTGGCATAAAGTCATAGTATTTCACATAATTAGATATCGTTACGCTACGTTCACTTTTTAACTACCAAAGGTATCATTTAATACCTGTTAAATGTCAAAGTTACTTTTTATTACTAATTTTTAATTGCTAACCTTAACAAACGCACAGGTTTTAAATGGTTCAATATTTTATAGTTAGGGTTCCTATCTGGCATTGATAAAACTTGGTGCATAACCAAGCCAGCGAAAATAAATTTATATTAATGGTTCTTTACTGTAGAATAGTGAAACTTCTGTGTTGAATTGTTACGAGTATTGGTGTAGGGATATAATTTGTGTGTAGGGATTAAAGAACAGTAAACAGGGGACAATAAGGCGTAATTTGGGGCAAGAGGGTTTAACTGGCCGAAAAAAGAAGGCAAAGCACTATATGTTAATTGTTTTATTCAGAAAATAGAAATAAAAAGCTCTTTATCTAAAGTGTGTACAAAGGGAATGCAGTAGCATGATCAATGCGAAATTAAAAAAATTCCTCCTATTTTCGTGAAGTCGAAAATTCAGACTTGGGAAATTTCAAAAAGTTTAAATCTACTTTACAAAAGGTATATCTTAAAACTGGTCTGAGGATATTTTGTTTTTTTTACATAAAATGAGACAGAAAACAACATTCGGCTATTTATTTTATCATTTGGCCCATTAAAAAGTTAAAATCAGGGTATCTATGAACACGCTTTTCCGTAATGTTTCTGATGTTTGATTGACCACAGTTGTAAAAAAAACCTTTAAAAGACTTTGCGTTTTTTTGATGAATCAGATTATCATGCCTGGTCTCCTTACTTGTTTTTTGAACAAATAAGAATGTAATCTTGAATCATGCCCTCCCGTTTTGAAGTTACAGCATTATTAAAAGGTATTTGGCATAGTATACAAAATATTGGTCATCAATTTTTCTAATTTATACTTTGTACGAAAATCCATAACTCATGAGAAGCCAACATTGCAGGGATATTTTTTGCTGACATCTTGCAAAAATTTTCTGCAGATACTCTGGCTATTCGGTTTTCGTGTATTAAATATTGTGGTGTTAATGAAGTGCTAGACCAACTAACTTTACATATTTTTTAATGTGAATTTTTCATAATTTGACTTGTCATTTCACAATAAAGGTCTTACATTTATATTTTCAATAACGTTTGTATTAAGATTAATCCTATTCTGCTTTATAAGAAGAAAAATTAACAACATATGACTAGTTTATTGACTTTACTTACCAGTTACCCAGGGTTACACACCAGCATCAGCTGCCTAGTTATTTTTAGTCTGCCTTCAAGAAGCTTGTTTTAGTATCTTGAAGATTTCTGCATTGATCTGTCACTAAACCTGTTTAAGCATATGGTAACATAAAGCCTAATAGGTGTTTAAAGATTACAATGCAATCACGGTATCACCAGCAAACTCTACTTTAATACTATTTTGCAGCTTAACTGAGAGGAAACAGTTAAAAAGATCTATAAAACATGTTTCGTATATCTATAGTTAATGCTCTTGCTCTCAAGGCTACTTGATGTAAAGTTTAAATTTCGTCCTAAATTATCCTATTTGAGTGACCTAAAAAGTAAGAATATTAATATAGTAAAAGAAAGAAATTAAAGTACTGAAATAGGTTTTGTTAAGAAAATAGGCAACAGTAAGTGTACCCGTGTTTCAGATTATAGCACTTAAAAGTGAAATCATTAAAGGTAGAAATAGTAAATATTAAAATCAAGTTTACGATGTCATATTTTTCAAAGCACTTTTTATTGGGTACTTTTAAAGACCGAGACCTAAAGAGAAGGAAAAAGATTAAACATATTTTACAAATATATAAGCAGATGGAACTACTAAGGTTGATTTTCACAGCTTTTTAGAGAGCTTCTCAGGAAAAAATTGCAATATTTCTTCAAGCAACATTTTGATTTCTTTTTTAATGAAATTACTCCCAAATTTGTACCTTTTCATTGTAAGGTAGTCTTAATAAACTACAAAGTAAAATCTTCCAGCAAAAACGAAACCCTTTTATTATTAAAAAAAACAACAAGAACACAAAAATAAGGATCCCTAAACAAAATGACAAGAGAAACTCCAATGATAAGGGTAATCGTATTTTCACTACTCTACAAAATCCATCTGATCCATCTTAAAAAGAGAAATTAAATATTTCTTGCTTGTTACTTTTTAATAAGTCGATAAAAATGGATTTTTGAAGTACTTCGGTGTAGTGTAAAGTTTAAGAGTGGCAAGAAGAACAAGAGTCTCTGGCCTCATTTAAGAAGGAGCTCTTTGGAATACTTGGTAATAATATTAATAATAAAGTTGTATAGATAAAAATTATATATGCGCATAATAAATACTACAATTGTAAATATCTTTTAGTGAAACAAAAATTTGATAATTAAACTAAATCCAAATTTCTTTGATATGATATTTCCCTTAAGTTTGAATGCTACTGCAAAGGACAATCTTACTACAATTCCAATATTCTTCTTCTTGTCCTCTAAACATTTGTACTCCAGAAACGTGCACAATCCAAAGCCAACGCTGAGGGGAGTGCCAGGTCAGCTGGTTTGCAGCCTGGTGCAGTGGAACAATTTAAAGGTGGTGCATTGTTTGCAACAATCCACAGCTGCAAGTGTCTGTTGTAGTGAAGCCTAACTTCTTTCGGGATGCCATGCATCTTCCATTTTCGGTCCACAATTCCAACAACATGTCCGGTGGATGTGTAGTAATGCTAGCAAAAATTAAAAATGTGTGCCAGTAGCAGCTTTTGTTTCTTGCACTGTTCAATCTCTGAGTTTTGTAGAGCAGAGTGCTTCCTCTTGTTGTGTTTAAACTTGTTATTTTCCCTTTTGGCAAAAGGTCGTAACCAAACTGGTTTTTCAAACTTACATTATTTTCGTCAAGTTGGTTTATTAATTGCCTTTGTGCACATTTTTCGAAAATTTTCGAAAGGGCGAAAAGTATATTTATTGAGCGGTAGTTTTCAAAAACATTTTTGGCTCCGAATTTGTAGATGTGCAAGACACCTGCTTTTTTCATATTGCCTAGGAGGACAATACCCTTCCATTTAACGTCAACACATCGGTGGGCTGATCTTATTGAAGTCCTTATGAGAAATTAAAAGACTTCTAACAGTAAAGTCTCTGCCATACAGATGTTTGGAAACCAGAGCTAATGCCACTGAGGCCGACGTGCGAGGATACATAAAAAAGAAACTTAGAGCAAACAATGAAAACAAAATGAAAACTGGTTATTGGCTAACAAAATAGATTGTTTGGAAACCAATCTAATGACCAAAATTTGGGTGGTTATTATTTGATAGTTTAACAGCAAAACCAAAACTTTACAAGGCCGTCACTTTGACTTAAAGAAAGAAATTGATCTTACTGATTCTATTAAAACGCTACTTAAAACCACCCGTTGTCAAATCGGACGTAGTATTGGCTGGTCGTATTCCTCGGTTATACAATAGGATACCTTTTGCAAGGCAAGATGCTGCTTGAGATTTCCTGTTCTTCATCCTGTCAAAATAGAGAAATATTGGACACATTTTCTCTTCCAGATTTTTTAAATTGAAACAAACAAATGGTCCTACGAGATGCCTATGGGGTGCGATCTTTCCATTCTTTGGAAGGAAATTGTATACCATGGTAATGTCCTGAAACAGAGTCAAGTAGATGGTATCAATGTCATACTTTGCCTTTCAGTATTATTAACCGTACGATTCAACGACACTGGCTGGAGTAGAAAACGCTCCTTGGCCACTGTCAAGTATGACAACTAAAATGCTAAGAGAAATTCACATCGGTGCATTTCATAGAAGAAAGAAAATAGACAAATCCCGATTTCAAGAATTGTTTTGTACTTAACCTGTAGAATAAAGAGAGGTATGCAAATCACGAGAAGGTATGAAGGGATGTGTGTATATGTGTGTGTGCGTGTGTAGGGTGGGTGGGGTGGGTTGGGTGGGGGTAGTAACAGTCCAATAGGGTCTGACAATTTAATTAAAGATTTTCCCACTTGATATATTTGTAATAGTAAGAAACCGTCCAGTTCTACCTCAACTAAATAGTGAAATGCACAGTTGATTGTATTTGTGTACCTAAAGGCTCTAAAACAGTAGTTGCTAGTTGTCAAAAATGCAATCGAGGGATACATTTAAAGACACCACATGTTCAATATCGTATTCAATGATATGTTCATCATCAAAGAAGATATTAAAATCAGATTCAAATAATTTAAAGAAGTCAACATGACTTGAGCAGTTAATGCCAACGTGCACTGTTATAATATCCAGCCAATTCTTTATCAATGCCCTTGATGAAGAAATGATGAGGTTTACTTCTATAAGCCATTGCTACAATCTTTGTATTAATTTGTATAATCTGATCGATGACCCCTGCAGAATGTTGAAAGGCCGCACACATTCCAAACAACAACAAAGCGATCTGAATGTTTTATTGCAGGATACACTTTATTGCAGAAAAAAATTCCTTGATTATACTTGAAGACGGCCTACGCTTGCACTCAGAATTCAACAGATGAATGAAATTATGAGAGAAAGAAGCTTGTGGAAGATTTTCTTAGCAAACTGTGTTCTTGAAAACAATTCAGCAAAGGAGGTGATGGAAAAAGACTCTATTACAGAAGGAGAAAGATCTAGATAGCTTCCAAACAGGCTCTGAACGCAGCTGATACAGACTTTTTCCTCAATATAAAATCACTATTGGAAATTAACTAAGGTTTCGTAACAGGATCAACTGAGGGTAATATAATGGCACGGGGAATACAGCACCTTGAAGCCTCTTACTGGAGCACAAAGCATGATGTGCAAAAGAGGTAATCAAAACTTAACTTGGCTTAAATATTTTGTGAAAGTATATGTTAACAAGTGATTTACACTTCTATTGTTTTTCATTAACGCAATATATTAAAGAGAATAAAAACAATAGAAGTGTAAATCACTTGTTAACATAGACTTTCAACATTAATTTTGCAACCAGGAAAAGCATATAACCTAAGACAAGCAGCTGATATGACGGTCACGGAAAAGAAGGATTTGCAGACCTGCAAAGAGGTACTTAAAGGAGAAAAGAAAAAAAAGTAAAGCAGAGTTAGAGAGAAAGTAAACTAGTAATTAAAAAGCTGGGAGGTGGTTCTTTTTAGAATGACCCCATAAAAAGAAAACGTTTCGAAATAACAAATTTGAAATTATTTAAGAAAAATGTAAAAGTTAAAAATTATGTTTCCAAATGCCACGGTTAGCAATCAAAGGAAAGGACAACGTATATCTTTGTGAATTTTAGAAGCAACAAAAACAATAATATGTACACAGTAGTCATTTTGGATACATTTGTATTGGCATTAAATCCTACTTTAACAATAGGATTACAATTATCATTATGGTATCACTTGGTATCACTTGTTATCACTTGGTATGCTTAATTACTGCCATAGCACAATCTGTATGGCATTTTTATTTCTGATTGTTAACATAAGTGAAACTAAGCAAAAGGTGTTGGGTAAGTGAAGCAAATTTACTTTTGCTTTGCAAGTACGTGGAATGACTATATATGTCGGGATATTCTGTACGTTCTCTGTAGGTTCTCTTTTTATACTGTTTTTAACTTGTCTCCTCATCAGTTATCCTTATTCACAGGCGTATTAAAAATGAGGACATATTTTGTGAATTAAAGTTGAAAATCATTGTATTTTGTGGATATAATATAAGTACTTAAGAAGCAGGATTATTTAAGAAATAAGAGAAGCTGTTTTAGAGTGTGGTGGTATCTGATTGGAGAAAAGTTCATCGCTCTCAAACATGTGTGGAAAGCAATTTTGAAAATTCTACATGGGAAGTTAAAAATTATGAAATGTTAATGACTATTCAAAGAAAGCTGTTTAACCACAACACAATTAAGTAATCGTCAAATCAAAGTTTGTCGCCAGGTAATACATAATCCTTCAGATAAAATAACGGTTAAACGATCTAAACAGAAGCATGAGAAAGGCTAACCTAACCACTAGAACAATAATATTGGGGTTAACGAAACATCTTTTTACTTTTATAGTATACAGTGACCAAAGGGTAGGTACTTATGCACAATTAATATTTAATGTGTAATGTATTAAGTTCTTCATTGATAACAGCATATCAATTAGAAGAGAAAGTAAATAGGCTCTTCTTATACATGACTAGTGCGTCCGAGATTCAAAGAAGTTGAAAACGCAGGAAGTTTTGCCATAAAAACTGAAGTTATTTTGTTGTAGTATATGAATTACACTTGAAAATCAAACTTTTTCGACTTAAATGGGATTTCACACTGATATACTTCCATAGTGCAGATTCTAGTTATGAATTAAATATCTCTCAGACGGGTTTTTTTGTGCTATGCTATACCGCCTTCTAATCCTATTTTTATCAGGTTGCTAAATTGGGATTTGAACTTGAACACGCATGGGAGGACTTTTAAATAAATAGACATTATGAATTATCGGGAATTAAAAATCAAACTTCGAATCAAACTAACGAAAAATTCAACAAAAATTGCAAAGTTCCTTCTTAGTCTATTAGCTAAACAAACATATTTCTATTGCCCTAAAAATAATAAATGAAAATCCATGTACACTTTTAAACCGAAGGTTATATACTGATACTGTGAAGTTGATGTAAAAATTTTGAGCCCAAACTCCTAATAGATTTTGTATAATTCATTTTTTCTTTGTTTCGTCATTCAAAGTGAAATACCCTAATATACTGAAAAGAGGAAATTTTCAAATAGAATTTTCCAGCAAAGGTAAGACTCAAAAATTATACTACAAAATGAATTATATAAACATAGTTGTAGCAATCGTTTAACACCAGAGTCCTTGCAAAAGAAAATCTACAGCCGCTTTCTACAGTGGTCAAATTAATTTAGTCTTAACCATTATTGGTTTTATTATTATATTAAGATAATTCAAATAACTAGCTAGGCTCTAATTTTTTATTTCAAGTAATGCCTGTAAGTTGGAATAATCTTTTGAATCATACATTGTTTGGATGGTTTAGTGTAATAGCTAAGAGAAAGGACAAAAGAAAAGAAAACTACGCATACCCTTTAGTGTGTATGTGCTGTGCAGGGAACAGAAAAATCGTAGTAGATAGAGGAATTTCTGATAGAGAAATTGAAAAAATAAGCTACATTAAAGAAAAACAAAAAAACAAGATTGTCTATGCTACATTTAACTCAGCTCTTCTTCAAATTGCTTACTTTGATGAAATACGTTTCATTTATAAGACACTTCATCCGTGGTGGATTAAGAGATACGAGTATTACTACTTCCTCTGTTGAATAATAATTCGTCTTTAGAAGAGTTTTACTCAAATAGAAATGAATGGTTTTAATAAAGATCTTGGCCTTATCCTAAAAAAAGCCAAACTTTTGGTTTTGATGATATAAGGGAAACAACTTTGAATGCATCTATTTTGGAAATGTAATAGACTGAGTTCTTACAATACTTAAGAGCTTACTGTACTGTCCTTCAATATAAAAATACACGAGAACTACTAAACTGATTGACTCCAATTGCACACAGTTTAGAAAAACACAGTATTCTTTGAATGACTCTGGATAAAATGGACTGTACTTGTCTCTTGCTATGACAGAGAAATTTCTTTGAAAAAGAACTGTGGAAAGCTAAAAAAGAGCAGAAGCAAATACTACACTACAGTACCAAAATTCTTAGATGTAAAAGAAGTCTCATGTTTTATTTCTTGCTTAGCCATTGCCATCAGACTTACATCATCCAAGAAAACTTAGATGGTATCAGTCATAACTAGAGAGAAGAATTATTTTAGGATTTGAAGGATATAGGAAGAGCTTATTAATAACAACCGGACATGTACATCGTAACACACTATTGTATAAGCATTATAAAACCCTGGTTTGCTATAATTAACTATAAGAAAAGTTAGGCTACATATTACTTGTACTGGTTATTGTTTTAAAGATGAAAATATTCTCTGACTTCAAAGACGTTTGCTTTTCTGAATCATACATATTTTGCCTAGAAGTCCTTGAATTGCTTACAAACAACCAAATATAAATCCAAAAATGTAAAAGTCGTCGCTGGCGTAACTTTCTCTCAAAATTTATTTTATGTTTCTTTTTGTTTTTATTTTTTGCATTCTTTAAGTTTATTCGAATAAACTTTCAAAATAGAATTTTTTTAATTGAGGAATGGTCATTCACATGAAGGTAATTTTATTTGAAAGTAATCTAACAAGAAGAGACAAATTAAAGATTCAGGTATCAGCAAGAGAATGTTATATTCCAACATTTCTAGATTTTTTGAGCCTGATACAAAATCCTTGATTTTACAAATCAAACAAAAATTTAAGTTATGGTTACTAAATTTGATATGGAATAATTATGGGATATAGGAGGAATACCCATCAATGTTCCATAAATTAAATAATGTGTGGAGTTAATTGTATAATTTGTTCATTAATACAAGAATTGAAATCTAAAATAAGTTCTACTTCTCTGTAGAACTTATTTTACATAACTGGAATTTACCCTTCCTTTTTTTATTAGCAAACAAAAAGGGAATACCTCACTCATAACCATTAATTTTAATCTCTTCGTTGTCAGCATTGTTTCTGAGGTAAATCTTCCTTTGACACATAACCTTTTGACCAGAAGGCTATTGTCACATCTTCGTCTTCATCTTTCCTCAAATCCATATCTATATCACTTTTGGTACAACTTTGCTTCTCAGCTTGTACAATTTGGTCTTCTAGTTTTGCAAAGTCATTGAAAAATTTGCAACTTTCTGACTCCTTCCCTTTTGTACCCCTTATCAGAATAACGATTTTGGCACGTCTTCGAGAAAGGGGTGAAGTGGTGAGGTCAACAGTTCTTTATTGAAGGATAACCAGTCAACACTAGCCAAATGAAAAAGAGCATCGATTGCTTGGATATATTTGTTATTAATAATAATTTTCATTGCGGAGGTACTGTCAAAAGATAATGTACTCCAGGGATTAACCAAATTGACATAGTTTTATTGTGAGATGGAATGGGGATCATATTTTTGCCAGCTTGCAGCAATTAACTTTTCTTCTTTTGCACGTTTTGAAGAGAGTGATGGACGTGCATGTTTGCAGGGTAAAGTCGGTAATGCCGGCACAAATTAAAATCAATATATACTCACGGTTACAGATCAGGTTCCTAATTTCAAATATGAATAGAAGACTAGGATAGGAGCATAGTTATCAGAAACATATATCCCCCGACCCTTCTGGGAAAATGGAATCCTTTCGCGATGGAAACTTCTTTATTATTTCAAGCATATTCTTTAGCTTATACAATCCATTTTTACTCCAATATTTTCCACCGAGAGGAGTTGGCATATGTGTTTTGGCTTTTGGCTGAAAAAGACGCTTAGAGGTCCGCTCCCTTTAAACACTTTGTACGTCAATAAAGCAGTTGAAAAATCCTTGCCGCACTTAACGTACATTTCGGCTTCTTGCAGTACCTACTTTTTGTGATATGTTTTGAAAAACAGATAAAAAAGTCACAATGGTTTTCGATATTACTTTGAAACTAGTATCACACTCTGACAATAGGAATACGTTGTGTCATTATTCGTCTTATTAGACAGGTCAGAGACTGACACTTTGCTCTTGGCCACAGAAGTACCATAGGAAAGAAGAGCAATGAACTTCTTTCGCTTGTTATAGTAGTTTGATCTGTCTGCATTTCTATCTTTATAACAAATATACTCTTGCTTAAACTGCTATACCAGCTCCGCTATTTATTTACTTATTTTATAATGTTTATACAGCATAACAACCCAGTTAAAAGTAAACTGCTATGATAGTTCACGTCTCATAGGAATAACCCCTTTTTTCTTTGAAGAAAAGCATGGCAGTCATTGCAAATACAGCCAAAAAAATCTTCCAATATGTATTATCTACTGGTTTCCACACAACTTTCTTTCCGTTTGGTAAAACAGAGATCTGAGATTTTAAGCCTGGTATAAAGACGTAGTGGTTGAAATATTATTGAAAAATAATGTGCTAATCAAGATAGAAAAGTACCTTATGTCGGAAACAAGGACCTTGTCTTTGTTTCCGACATAAGATACTTAGAAAGATAGGATTTCTTTCTATTTTCAAACGGAGTCAAAGAAGTGTTAATATTTTGTGAGGTTAGTAGAAACGGTGCTCCATATAGCATGATTAGAAAATTAATTTTATTGTTAAAGTTAACTTGACAAAGGTTCTAAAATTTTGAGATTTTTTGCCATGACTAGGAGCTAAATTAAGGATGTTGATCTGGTTGGGTTTCTCAGTTAAGATGTGTCTACAAAAATGTATGAATTAAGTCCTATTTTAGTTTAGTAGAAGATCGTATTTTAGTTCATGAGCATCTGATGGTTGTAAGTACGACAAAGGTTCTTTGTCTTTGTTTAATTTGCCACAGCATTTGTGTATGCTGCTTCGTAATGCATTTACATGTTGGTATACGAAAGGGTTGATGTCATAAAATAATTTTAAACTTGACAGAGTCAAGGTAACTAATGGATGATAACGTAAAAAGAGTATCTCCCCAAAAAGTTATCAACATTTATATGCTGACTGCATTACTTAATTTTCTATTTTCTTAGATTTCTATGTCAACACAGACTAGAAATTAACTAGCCCACATTATGTTCTCGGTAATTCTTACTTCTTTCAAAGTACTCTGTAAAAATCAAGTAAATGTGACAAAAGGTATCATTCAAGCCACTTCAGGAAGATGTTCTTCACAAACTTCTTTCTTTATTTATTTTACCTACTGTTTTCATTCAGTTTATTAATTTTTGTTCTTGGAAATATTTTTTGACAGTCTTTTTGGAGTTCTTTCCCCTTTTTTCTACTGCTTAGTTTTCACTCTACCGATTGAGAGATGATTGTCGCAAGTGGAATGAAAATAACATGTCCATGACCTGGGCCAGTCGAGGCATTATCTCATCACGAGAACTTGCCACCGGAAACGAACTGAACTGGCCAGTATGAAAAACTCTCAACCGACTGGGAGTTCAGCAAGGAAGATGCAAAACATTTTTTTTACGCTGGGACATCACTTCTACCAATCTGTGTAAATCCAGAAACATGCAGACGATAGAGCACCATTTCTCCTGCAATAAAGCTCCGAACTACAGCTGGCAACCTAACTGAACCAACAGAAACCGCTCTTGAATGTGCCACCTACTGGGGTTACCAAATCTGATAACTGATGGAAGTCGGGAGACTCGAAGAAGAAGAAGAACTCTATCGATTTCTTTACCAATCGGTTGTTATTCATTGTTTGACTTGGCCATTTCCATTTTTTGTTTTTGTATTTTTTTCAGTATATGTTTCAGTTTTGCATGTTCTTTTGTATTAGCATTTTCCTTATGTTTATCTTAATTATGTTCAGCAATGAACTTTCCATGTTTCATTGACATTTTGCTACTTGTTTTTCAATCAACTCCTAAGTTTCTGAACCAAATCTCATTGCTGGCATTACGACTTCATTTGTCATTTTCGTTTAACCCACATAGACATGTATTCTTCTGTGACGAAGTTTCACCTATTATACCTCGGTGTTTGGACTGGAAATATCAAATTTTAATTGGTTTATTTTGCCGTTCCTAAAGACATTGAAAAAAAAATCCAACAACCTATCACTGTTACCACAAAACATTTATCGAGTTGGTAGATTAAAGTCTAGCATTTGGAAATTCTTATTAATTTTGTAAATAGCTATTTAGAATAAGCTCTATTCTTCAAACCGATAATCATTGATCACAGTTTTGTCTTAAGGTATCCTATAATAACCTTTTTCTTTTAAATTTTAATAAGAAATCTTTTCAAATGTTTGCTTTGAAAAGTTCCGAATAGCTATTATTCGAAATTAAGTATGAAATTAATAAAAAAAGAGAAGGATGAAATTTAACATTTGTTAAGAGTTCCTTATTTGAGGTTAACTGTAAAATATAACTTGTGTTTTCACTTTCCTGGAAATGGATTTCACACTTTCTGAAAGTTAATAATACAGTAATATCAATAATTATTCTTAAAATGTTCTTGAAATCCCTGTGTGATTTATAAATATAGTTTAAGAAAGTGATTTAAAAGAGTTTAGGGAAGCTATTCCATTACTTTTAAAACCAGCTGAGGATGTCAAGGAGCTAATTTAAAGAGCCCTTGTGCATGAAGCTTGGATCAGTCATTTTTTGCACCTGAACTTTGCTTGAAATGAATTACGTTTGTTTGGTATTTAACTCCCTCTAGTTGTTCAATTGTTGTTGTACGGAATCCCCTTGCTGCTTTACGAAAATAAACAATTGAATATGATTTAAAAATGATCAAATTAATTTTATTTAGAATTACAGCTGCATAGTACTGAAATATATTTATTAGAAGGCTGATTTGTTTGAATTTTAATTACGTATTAATGTATGATGATTTTTATTCTGTTTATATATTATGCAGGCAGCACCAAAATACACACCAGTGGGACTGCTATAGCACATACGCAAAGGTAAGGTGTGTTTACAACTATAACACAGATTATTGTTTTCTGTTATATCATTTTTAGCACACAGGTTGCTGTTAATATTTGAAATTATGAATTTCTCCAATCTCTATTACAATAATACAATTCCGAGCACATCACTTTAGCAGTAGTCCTAATTACATAATTTTTTAAAAACTAAATTAGTTAACGACAAAGATGATGATGAAGTTTCATAATTGGAGGACCATGATAATTAGGATTATATAAATGATGAGTATATGAGAGGAAACGAGAGTTTAAAATTTGGTTTTATCAATAATAACAATACTAAGAGTGCTAATTAATCTGTTTATGTTAATAACTGTAATGTTTAAATTTGTGATGAAAGAATGGAAAGCTGTAAATTCTGAAGTAAAATTACGCAGAAATTTATTGCTTCCTAATAGCTCCTTTAACTACCCTTTGGTTTGTTTTTTTTCCAGATTTAAATTCACACTATAGAAGAAATGTGTTGTATTTACATATTTGACTTCTTGTTTTTTTTTCTTGTTTGTTGGGTTACGAAGAACCTGACTTGTTTGTATTGTTAGATTTAATAAGTCTGTTTAGCAAAAGCTGAGGAAAACATTAGAGGTTATTCTACCAGCAAAAGTGACGTAACTCATTTCACTTTGTCAGTTATCAAACATGATATATAAAAGGAGTATTCCATTAAGACAACCTATCAAAAGTTATGAAAATGCTTGTTGATGTTTTAAAAGAAACATTGCATTCAACAGTTGATTTTTCTACTGTCGGACAAAGAGTAGTATAAAGAATATAACATTATTAAATTTAGTATGCTTAACCGGCGTTTTCTTAAGCTTCAAGTTAATTCAAGTTATAATATTTTACTAATCTTTCTGTCTAAGCAATAACTGTGCTGTAATCTATTTCAGAATTAAAACTTAAGAAGAACTGGAAATGTTAAGGAAATTAAATCTCTTTACTAAACACCGTCCTCCGCTATTTATTAATATTGTTGCAGGTTTTGCATTTAATATAATCTGTTGTCGAAAACAGGTTATACGATTATATGTATTTATAGTGCAGTAAAAGTCTGTGAAAGGTGTTGTATCTTTGCTCTTGAAACATTTTATTATTATTAAGGTACGATAATTCTATTTCTTTAATTAAATGTTGCTCTACTCTACATTATCAATCATATTTCTATAGTACATTACATGATCTCTATTGATTAACAATATTGCCTATATATTTAGTAATAGTAATTGAGGTTTCCATTGTTAGAAAGAAATTTAAGTTTGAGCTTTGTTATGTAATTGTGTAGTTTCACATATTTGATTGCTATGAAACGTTTTCTCAATTGATGGATTAGAAGACAGACTCGTATTTTCTGTTTAAACAATTTTCTCCTTATTGGAACCTTCCTACTTTAGCGACTAATAGGTATTTACAAACACAAAACAAAAACAATTACAGCTATATTTAGTTAAAATTGGGGTATCAAAGAGATTTTCAGCTAACCACCACTACCCACCATTAGCGACGAAGATTAAAATTATAAAAAAAAATAAAAATGAAATATACGTACTTTATACAAAGAACTGTATCAAGGACATAAATTTCAGTTCTTGCGAGAATTGGAATATACTTGATTAGAATGTGTTATATGATATTGTATGTGAAGAAATGCTGAGGTTAAGAATACAAAGTTTGTTGAAAAAGTACAGATTGGGTGTTTATGATTGAAATAATTTACCTTGAACTTTTGAAAAATGTTAGCAATTAAAAGTATATAAAAAGAAACCTAACAGCGATTATGACAATAAAAAAGTGTTATTAACGACAAAACGAGAAGATAAAGTGCCAAAAACAGCAATAAGAAACAGTAAGAGTAGAAGCATCAAGAGTATTAGTAAGAGGTATTAACAGCAAAAATTACAACCAACAAAATGTAATAGCAATTTCAATACTAAAAATACTTTAACATTATTGGGTGACCTGCTGATCGAAAATTGTGGAGGACTGAGAATGTCTTTTCCATTTTTTGATATGATCAATATTCTCTTCAGGCCAAAGCATCATCTCACTGCCATGCAATAGTTCTAGTCGTATGACTGAAGTGTATATGTTCACTCTTACGTTTTTTAGCAATCTCTGAAATAGCGTTTTTGTTTGTCTTCACATATTTTTTTCGTTGGAAATGCTAGGGTTTTTTTTACACAAGATCCTCCAGTCTATTCCACCATAGACTTCAGGTATTTGAACGTCTTGAATTTTCCAAATTCTCTGCCATCATAGCTTTTAAACTTGTTTGTGTACTTTAGTTTTGATCCAAATCATAACTGTTGTCTTTTCTGTGCTTACCGCAAACTTCTTTATTCCAGTGCCTGTTTTCATGAGCTAATTCTTTTTTAAAGTTCTTCCCTTGGCTCTGAAAGAATAGCAAGGTCATGCCATGCACAAATTAAAATTTCCAAGAATGCCTTTTTTACACCGTTAATTAATAGTGTCCCCAAACATAAGAAAGAAAAGGTTTAGAAGATTTAATACACTAAAGAGAAAATTTTTATGGGATACTTTTTGTCTGAATATGGGGTTTCAGGAGGCAAAATGTGAAATAAAATATGGGCTTCTTTGTGGGCATATGGAAAAAAATGTTGGGTTTAAAGTGATTTTTCAAAAATGCGACAAAAAACGGAAATACCTTTATTTTAAAAACAATTTCAGTAAATTAATTAAAAATGCAAACGATTTTTATCTCAGAAATACTGCCCGTTGAATTCAAAACTGGCACATGCAAAACTTTCTATGAAAGCTTTAACAATATGTATAAAAAATTATCGACGCAGTAAATGTTAACTGTTGTATTGCAACACCATGTGTATTCTTAAGCTTTCTTCAAAAAAAATTTGTCTATTACCGAGCAGCCGCTTATATGCGAAAAAACGTCTATTCAGGTGAACTGTTACTTGGATTTGAGGCAATAATGTAGTTTCTTTTGTTGAATACCGGTTGATGCACCGTTCAACAATCCTCTTTAATCCTGCAGTTTTCCTAAGCACTACTGTAAGCCTTTCTGCAATAGTTTTTTATAATTTTACTTTTTTTCATCTATTTTCATCAGGGCATTAGACGCAGTTTATTTGTTTGTTTCTAGACAATGTTTTCATGCGACTGGAGGTACAGATTTATTGTACATTGTCGCCAAGGGTATTTTAATATCCAAAAATTTAATTGTATGTAATCTATCTGGTTAGAACAAGCTCACTTAGTAAGGAGTTTCCTTCAGCATCTAAACGATTCTTTCTCTGTGGTGCGATCATAAGTACTTTCTGGATACGCAAAGCCCAAAACCTCAGAGAAACTGTTCTTATTATACAGACGCTATGAATAGCTTTTTAGCTTTCAATAACAACAGCATCAAAAGATTATTCATGTAAACAGCTCTGTTTGTTGTTATAGAAAGTATATTATCAGACTCTGTAGTAGCATCCGTTGTCTCCTGAAGCCAACAATATCCAAGTAAGAAATCATTAACAAGTCGAATGATGGAAAAATATCGAGCCTCAAAGTCTCTAATTTCATTTATGCTACACCAAATATGTTTTCATTTTAACGTAGCTTTGACAGTATGCCTATTTTATCATAAATTTCCTTATGGTATTTATTTTCTTAAAGTAGACTAGTCGGGGATTATTTTTCCCTTGAATTTATAGAAAAATGCACTGAGTTGCTCATTCTTAAGTTTGTAAGACGGAAAAGTTACACCAGAGAGAGAGAGAGAGAGAGAGAGAGAGAGAGAGCTTTAGTTAAATCACGGTCATATGTGGCTTGACAATCTTGTATAATGTCCGGTAACAAAGTCTGTTTTCGTCACAATATTTTGCATATATTTTTACTTTTTGACCCTTTATGTATCACAGTATTTGTCTTCTGTCTCCTAGGTTAACTTCCGTATTACAGACAGTGCAAACTAACACTTTATCATCCATGCACATAAATGCATTAAAATAACTACTAAAAATGTTTTAAGTTTTAGTGTTTTATCTTTTCCCATTTTTATAAAAATTTCTAAATTGCAATCTGCTTCTGAATTCTATGTAGCGATACGAATACGATGCTACGAAAAGCAGGATTTTCCTTACCCTACATTCACATGTTAGCCGCAATAACCATTTAAATGTAGTACTAAACACATTTCCCCATTTTCTATTATTTTTTTAAAAAAATCAACGTAGTGTCCATACGGACATTACTGTTCTTGTTATAGCAGGCAGGTTAAAAGTATGTGAAATGGCAGAAAAAGTAGACGATATGGCTTTTAATTCCAAATGTGTCCCAAATTATGGATGTTTTAATCCAAAATGAGCCAAAATATAAGGTTTTAAGAAAAAGGTGCAAAATCTGGAATTTCTTTGCAAAAAGGTTGGAAAACGTTGTTCCTTGGATTTTTATGTAATTTTGGGCAAATCCACTCTTTAATTATTACTGATGTACTTGACCTAAATGGGAAACATATTTTTGTGTCTAGTTTTTCTTTGCATTTGAAGTAGAGTAAACACTTTCTCCGGGAACTCTGTTGTATACCTTTTTTAAGGTAAAAGAAGACTGCAAATCCCCTTTCCATAGGTTAGTTATCTAGAATCAAACTTAAAATGAACTCTTCAGCAATAACGGTTAAGTCAAGGAAGGCTGTTAATGATTTCTGGCCATGAGATATTATCATAGAATTCAGAAGTTGGAGTACCAAAAACTTTATTCATATTATCATTTTTGGCGTTGTGGTTGTGCCTGGGTTTATTAGGAGCGATTTCAAAATGATGACAGTTTCAGGTATTAATTATATTAATCAGGTGTCAAAAGTGATAAGTGGTAGATAAATGCTTTTTTGTATAATTTCGGGACTTTTCGAAGCATTCATGAATAGAAATACTGAAAATAGGGCAAAGTTTATAAGTTTCTATTGCAAAATGTACCAAATCAACTTTTCAAGCATAATTATCTTGCAAGAAAGCCCATTCTTTGGAGATTTTTGGGAATTGATTAATTGCAAAAATAACAGTACCCATGTTCTCGTGTCTAGTGAAATATTTTTTAAACAAGTCATGTTGTCTACAGTGAAAACATATCCCAAGGTGACTATCTTCTATTTTCTGGATACTTGTATGGTTGATTTCCTGTTTATTTGCTTTGTTGACTATCAGCATTGAGTATGATTTAAAAATTAGTATCTCTTTAGCGTCTCCTCTTCTGATGAAATAGTTTCTTTAACAAAGGGTTAGGATTTGTCGTAGCTGCTCGTTAAGCTTCGTTTCCTACGTTCACAAACATTCACAAAGAGGTATTCTCTCCTGTTAATTTACAACTGTTAATTTAATGCTGGATGCTCGCACTTTTACTACTTAGAGTGATTTCGTTAAATTGTTGACGCAAAACGCTTAAACAAACAAAAAATCTTAAAAGAATAAATCTTCCATTCATTTCACTTTATTTTTGAAGACAGTATTACCAACCAATAAAAAATTATTTCCTGTTGTTAGAGATGAACTTGAAACGATCTGCAACAACAGTTCACCTAATTTCTATCAGTTTTGGGGTCGCTTTTATTTCTATTTGAAAATGCGTAGAGTTTAATACTACAGTTTGCCTAGCATTATCTTTTGTTTAGGGAATCATCCCCTGAGACCTTGAAAGATCGGATTGACGACTGGCTGGGTTGTCTATCTCACTGGAGCAAAAGCTACAAGTTTGTCTCGATAAAAGCACTAATTTTTTAACCTTATCAACACCCTTCCTTTACGATTCAGCTTATGGTAGACAGTGTCTGTTTTCGGTCCTTTTAATACCATCCCCACCAAAATGGAGCACAGTTAATAGTCTCTTATTAGCTTCGTTCCAATTTTTGTTCCAAAACGCTTTTCTAAAGTATGAATCTTCTAACAGCCTTGCGTTTTTTAAAACAAGCCCCCAAAACAGTGTTAGTGAGAGAGATCTTCATTTGGAAACCTATTTACCTTTGTTTGGAGTCGACCCTTCAACTCCTTTTTATGGCCTTCCATGGCTATTTATGATCGACAGGGTCTTTTATCTTTTAGAGTTCAACAGTTTGAATCTAAAGATAAGACTTACATGTGGTGTAAATGGTCTCTTCGTCAGGTCTCTTGTTACATATTTTCTTGATTTAATCTCCCTCTTTTGACTCTATCTTAATTATTAAAGTAGTATAACGCTTTATTGAAAAGGTTCTGGATAAGCAACACAATGCTAACATTTTTATCTTTGATAACTTCAATGCTCATTGCATGATCAGTTCACTCGTTTTAATAAAATCGACAGACCTGGAAAAGTTACTTACAACTTTGTTCGTGTCCAAGATGTTACACAATCTGTTGATTTCCCCCACAAGATTTTCTGATTCAGACCCAGGACAGCCTTTTCTTTTAGATATTTTTGCCCTATATACCTTAGTATTGTACAGTTTCATTTTTACCTTCTTTTGGGTCTTGTGACATTTTTGGCACTATAGATAATAAAACAACTGTTTCAAGTGTTGCTGAAAACCACATCATTTTGAGATTTTTGAACTAGGTCAGGCTAATCGAGATGGATTTCGTAAACATCCTGGTGATATTCTTTAGGTTTCAATCTTTAGCTAATCAACTTCTGATGCTTCAAATGAATTCACAGAATGGAATTATGTTGGTTTTAAATTCGTACCTTGTCTTAGTTACAAAGTTTAATCTCATTCTCCTTTATGGTTCTGTGCTTATTGTTTTCATGCCATTTCTCTTTTTAATTATGTTTCCTTTAGACGGGATGGATATGCTTGGTCAACTATGATGCTAAATTTCTCTATGCTGCGCTTGCCTGTTAATCTATTTCTTCCTAAAAACTTTGAAGTTCAGATTTCTGAAAAATTTACATTACAGTTTTGCATTCTGGGAAGTCAATTATTCTTCCAATTTTTTATGGTGTTCAGTTTTCTATGACATGAAAGAAAAATCCTAATCTCTTTAGTAGATTGTTTTCCGCCAAGTTTTCTATAAATGATACTGGTGTTTCTTTGCCCGAATTACCTTTTCAAACTGGTAAGACTTTAGTATTTATTTTCATAAATCCAATTTTGGTTGTCAAACTTATTCATGGGCTTTATCTATCGAAAGTTTTTGATCTAGTTTCGATTCCTGTAGTTGTTTTAAAGGAGATTAATTTTAAGGTATCTTTCTTGGTGCTAAAACTTTTCAATCTTTGCCTATTAATTCTTGATTTCCGTCTTTCGTGAAGGTTTCTATTGTTTCTGCTTTCAAGAATGTAGATGATCCATCAGATCCTTGCAAATATCTACCTGTAAGTCTTCTTTCTATCAATAGTAAGTTTTTGAACGACAAAACAATAATAGGCTGATTGAATTATTTTAGAACCTTGGTTTTTTTGTTGATAAGTTACAATTTAGAGAACCTCACTACACTCTTTGACTGTCATTGCGAAAGTTATTTATAGATATATGGATTTGCCTGGTAAAGGATGTGTAATAGCTTTGGATATTTTTACCAATATGTTTTAATATTTATACGTATACCCATATGATAATATAATTTATTGCTTTTATAAAGACATTGAGACATTATAAAGACAATCCTGTTCAAATTACTAAATTATGTATGGAGTTATTAAAGACTGAGCCCAATGGATGATGAATACAATAGTAAAACCTTACTATGGGTTTATTTACCTCTTAAGATAGGAAATATCTGTAGTCATTTAGTCCTTGTAAAAGTAGTAGAGAAATAGAATAATTGAAAACTTTATATATTTTTTGTAATATACTGAAATATCTCTAAATTTAGAGTGTATACCTCCAATAGGGATCCATTTCTTCTAAGATAATAGATTAATATGAAATATCTTCAAATTTAGGTCGCTCTGTCTTCGCTTAAATTTGTCGAATTGCAGAGTGAATATCAGGCACTAATAATTTTTACAATGATACTTATATAGTACCTCAAAATTATTGTAGAATGAACGACAAAAAATAGCATGAGGCACTGCATGGTCTTCTTTATATGTTTGTCAGTCTCTTTACTTTGATGATTTCTGTCGATGCACGCATTAGCATTGCATGTGGCCTGTCCTTAAGACAATATAGTAAAATTCATAATAAAACTTCCAAATTAATAGTATCACCTATAGACAATACATCATACTTTTCGGTCTTTATAAAAGCGTTTCCCACTTACCAGAATAAAAAGCCTCAACTATTGACACAACAACCTGTGTTGTAAAATTTCATCCCTATGTTTCAAATTATTTGTTTTAAATTTAATGTATTGGAACGGTATGATATCTGGCGAAGTTGTCGTTGCATTCTTCAGTCGTTAACGGGGTATTTTTCTTTAGATATCTTGGCAGATTTGACCATCTTGATAGGAGNTTTAGAGTGTATACCTCCAATAGGGATCCATTTCTTCTAAGATAATAGATTAATATGAAATATCTTCAAATTTAGGTCGCTCTGTCTTCGCTTAAATTTGTCGAATTGCAGAGTGAATATCAGGCACTAATAATTTTTACAATGATACTTATATAGTACCTCAAAATTATTGTAGAATGAACGACAAAAAATAGCATGAGGCACTGCATGGTCTTCTTTATATGTTTGTCACTCTCTTTACTTTGATGATTTCTGTCGATGCACGCATTAGCATTGCATGTGGCCTGTCCTTAAGACAATATAGTAAAATTCATAATAAAACTACTGAAAACTGCTTTGACCAGGATTGTACTCATGTTGCTACCGATTTCCTGGGCCAGTTTAAGGAAACTGTAAATTTGGTTCAACAGTAAACAAGAGACAGAGGAGCCTGTACAAATTGTGAAATACTAAGGCAAGAATATTAAAATTTCAAAAATAAAGAATTTGATTAATAATGA
Organism: Morbakka virulenta; assembly: GCA_003991215.1. Classification (NCBI taxonomy): domain Eukaryota; kingdom Metazoa; phylum Cnidaria; class Cubozoa; order Carybdeida; family Carukiidae; genus Morbakka; species Morbakka virulenta. The sequence goes on along the minus strand of RDPX01000043.1, from coordinate 715,021 downwards.
ACGATGACCTGCATGGAAACAAAGCAAGAAATTGAGTCTACAACATTTAATTTCTTAAAAATTACTCTAATTATACTTTATTCTTCATATTGGTGGAGGCGATGAAATGAACTCTGAAACTAAAGACTAAAGAACAGTTAAACTAAGAAGTTGCGGAAGAATAAAAAGGAGGTATAATACAGTGTTTGGTATACTGCACTAAAGTTTATTGGATAATTATGAGTATGTTATATATATACTATATATATCAACTTGTACCATGATAACTATATCATGGTGCAAGTTGGGCTGAATGGAAAAATAAGTTATGAGGTACAAAGTACAAAGAACAAAAAATTCCGCTGTATTATAAATGTTATTATAGTACCCCTTATCACGGTATACAGAAAATCGTAGCCTAATTCCATATATAAATATATACGCAATATATAAATATATACGCAAATATATAATTCACGTGTTGTTAGTTATCTTTTTGGTTCTTTGATGATCGAAAAGTAAAGTAGAAAATTTTGTTGAGGGAGACATGGTTGAAATAGGTATCAACCAACAGATGAAACCTATAGATGGTGATTGAAGAATATTAGTTTTTTGATGACTAAAGTGGTTATGTCAGAATGTTTGGGAACAAACAATAGTCTTAATCCAGCTGGCAAATGGGAATTGATGGAGCTTTTGTAACTTTTGTAATTGGTATACGGTAGTGACGCAAAACTGGCTGATACTTGGCAGTTGACAAGGTGATTGCTTGCTGTGTCATTTTAGATGTGGCTAACAGCATTGGACTTTGCGGTTAAAAAAGTAAATCAAATAACTCTGTTGATTCAGTTACAAAATTGTGACTAGTGCGTCATCTAGGTGAGTTAAGGTCTGAAGTATCGCATGGAAGTTTAGGCCAGGTAAGTTAGTAAAGGCTGCTTGCTTTTAAAATTATATTGAGATCAATATATTGGATCTCTTGTCAGTTGAATAATTTTATTTTATTGCTGATGAGTTTTACTTATGTTACAGACTAGAGGAGACAATTGTCGACTTTTGTACGAAAGTCAGGGGCATTAAAAAGCACTATCAATACATTATCCACAAAATTCTCAAATAGAAAAAAACTGACCAAAATTTCTTTTAAGCTGTTACATATTTTTATAAACATTTTAAATTTACAATATTTTAATAGCCTATGTTTAACACTTTAGTTACATGTTTATTGGTAATTAAAGATAATAAAATTCTATGAACGAGCAATTGAATATAATTGAATACATGAATGAGACTAAAGAAAAGTCATTTAAATGCACATTTCATTTATGAAATATCTGTTACATTTATAAATATACAAATAGGCAAAACAATTAATATTTGCAGGATACGTACAGAAAAATTTGCATAGATCATTTCTACTACTATTTATTTGAATAGAAAAAAGAAAACAGTTTGCTCTCTCGTAAAGTTCAGAAAATTGACTTTAAAATTTAAAAGAAAAAATTGTAGAAAATCTAAATTTACAAAAAATGCAATTTCCCATTCAGACAATTTTTAACGACTGTGTATTTTCAACTTACATATATGAACTATTTGTGCATAGTACAGTAATTAATTGCTAAAAGTACAAATATTTGTGTATAGGTGTACAAATATATTAAAGATAGTTTCTTCTATCACAATTGATGGAAAGTTATCGATCCATGGGATTATTCTGTAAGGTCATTCTCCAGTCACTTTTTGATAGAATTCTCTTTAGGCTGCCCGTTAATGACACCCCAAATATGAAAATTTAGGTTCTACGAAATTTTGAAAATTTCAGCCTGATTATCTTTGATGAAAATTTTTGACTTTATGGAGCCGGTGGAAGACACAAATATACGAGCTTTATCAAATTTTCTTCAGCAGTTGTCAGAATCATCAGCTTTTGACTGAGCCTTGTTTTAAATGCTTAAGATTCAAGACGTGATAAAGCTTCTATATCTGTAATTGCATCTTTTTTTAAAAAAAATGATCTAAATCAGCCTTCAATAGACTTGTACACCTGATTTCACCTTTTGAACCAGTGCAAGAAAACATATTTGTTTTCCCACGAGCCTGACTGTAAATGTAAAGTACTATATAGCCTATTTACTCGAATAAGAAAATATTTTATTTATATATATTTTAAATATTACTATTCACTGTCATCTAATTCCACTTTGGTGCTCTGGAAAGAGAACAGAGAGAAAATAAAATTATAATAACGGCATAAAAAACAAAATGTTTGAAGGAGATTTAATAGTACTGGACAAACAATTATGCAGTTACTTAGACTTCTAAAAAGATTAAAAAGATTAATTATGTTGTAATTAATAGCCCCTGCTATGACATTTTGACATATTAAACCCAATGATTTATCTAAATGTTCTTCCATCTAATTCTAAGTGAATAACATTTAAGTCACAAGTGAGTCCTAATTGTAATGAGCTGGTGTGATCTACGTACGTCTCTTGCAGAAGATTTTAATTAAAAATTGAGATAAAATATTACAAGGTTTCTAAAAATTATAAAGAGTCAGTCTAAACTGCATACTAGAAAAGGCATAACTTTTAATAATAGCTTTGTAATATATTCATGCGGTTTGGTTCAGCAAACTTCTCAATATTTCTCACTCCTGAAACCAAATCCTATTCTTATTATCAAAAAAACTTTCTAAAATTTATAAAAATTAAGGATTGTTAGTTGCTAACCAAAGCAACCTGAAAACGTCTACGTCTGTACCAAAGAGTACCCTTATTATTGCACTTGTATTGTACAAACTTTCCCACAACATTGAAAATATCAATTCGAATTTTCATAAATTTTTCTTTTTCATGTCACTAATCTAAACTCGCTCTTCTCCTCCTCTTGATAATCCTACAAGTAATGGAGTGATATAAACCTATTTATTTTCAATATTTACGAAGTTGGACATGAGTAACATTTGTATTTTCCATGGGAGTAATAAGTTTGATAACTATTAAATAATCGGTTGCTTCATTCCTTGGTAATACTAAAATAGAAATAACTCAGTTTAGATCAACGCAACTCAGATCAATTTAACCTGACTCCAGTGCATTCCTCCTTGCCATACACTAATCACTTTATTGATTGATTATTATAAACCCCCTTCATTTTTACCACTGATAGTTTATCCATTGGGATGAAGCTAAGAAGACACTGTGAGACAACAAAATCTCTTAAAAGGTAAATGCAACGCAAGAAGGAGGTATTTGATGACCATTAGGAAAAAAACTACACAGTGTATGCTACCCTTACGTTATAAATATTTTGGTAAAAAATATTCTAACCTGCAAAAGGACGTTGGTTAATCAGCAATATATCTACAGTAAAACTCTGATAAAACGAACTTCAAAGAAGTTTTTTCTAAGTTCGTTAGAAACGGAATTCAAAATAGACGAGTAGAGACAAAGAAGAGAGTGGATAGGGAAAAAATCATTTTTGTTGTAATTAAAAAATTTGTTTTATTAGACTTATATATGGACTCTACACTAATTAATAATTTGGCATTTATAGGTAAGCTAGATAATGTTAGAAGTATATATTTTTATTACCATCTTTAAATCTCCTGAATTTAAAGTCTCCCAATAATTTCTTGTCAGCAAAGTTTTAAGGGAATTTTTGAGCAACCATTTCGATGAGTTAGCTCGGGTTTTCGTTACTAAATTCAATACATAACACGTATCAGTTAAAAAGCTCAAACAATACCCCTGCAATTGTTACTCTGATTGATGAAATTGTAGTCGGTAAACCTTTCAATTCTTGCCCTCTATTGATATTTAACTAATTTAGTGAACATTGAACAGCTTCATAGCCTCAGCGTATGTTGTGTAAGAGGTACTCTGATCAGTGAAATTATAGTCAGTGAATCTTCAAATTCTTACACCCTATGGGTTTTTAATTAATTTATTAAACATTGAGCAGTTTCATAAGCTCAGCGTATGTTGTGTAAGATGTACTCTTATCCGTGACATCATAGTCAGTCAGCCTTTACATTCTTACAATCTGTTAGCATTTAACTAATTTAGTGAACATTGTACAGCTTCATAGGCTCAGCGTATGTTGTGTAAGAGGTACTCTGATGGGTTAAATTATACTCAGTGAATCTTTAAATTCTTACAATTCATTGATATTTAATTAATTTAGTAAACATTGCACTGTTTCATATGCTCAGCATATGTTCATATGTTCTGCAAGAAATACTCTGATTTGTGAAACAATAGTCAGTGAATCTTCAAATTCTTACCATCTATTGGTATTTAATTAATTTAGTAAACATTGAACAGTTTCATTAGCTCTGCATATGTTGTGTAAGACGTAGTCTTATTGGTGTAATTATAATCGTGTGAGAAGTATTCTGATTAGTGAAATTGTAATCAACGAGTATTTACATTCCTACCATTTATTGTTATTTAGTTAATTTAGTAAACATTGAACAGTTTCATAAGCTTAGCATATGTTGTGTAAGCAGTACTGTGATTGGTGAAGTTACAGTCAATGGATCTCTAAATACTTACCCTCTATTGGTATTTATTTAATTTGGTAAACATTAAACAGTTGCATAAGCTCAGGAAAGGTAGTGGATAAAGTACACTGATTGGTGAAATTTTAGTCAGTCAATCGTTAAATTCTTACACTCTATTGGTATTTAATTAATTTAGTAAACTTTGAAAAGTTCCAGAAGCTCAGCCGATGTTGTGTAAGAAATACTCTGATTGGTGACATTATAGTCAGTGAATCTTCAAATTCT